>BMAO01011011.1:0-42174 GCA_019973975.1 Trichonephila clavata
CTTTTTCTGCCGGAACACTAGCGCCATCCGTAACGGGAGCAGGCGTGCACTCAAAACTAACGTTACTGGTCGCGTGGGGTGACTGAGTCACCCTATTTTTTTAAAATTATTTTTATTGTACATGATAAAAGTTGCAATTACAGTGAGTAATTTAACTAGGAGAAAGTATTTACTACTTTTAAGGACTTTTCAATTTTTCTTTGATAACTTGAGAAAAAATAACAATCAAACTGAACCAAGAAGTTTCAAATATGCGCGACTTTAATAAAGGACTCAAATCATACACACGTTTCGCTAACATTACAGAAATGTTATTTGCAGGCAAAACTGTCATATTTTGATCAATTTATTGTAATTTTATTGACCTTTGATGATTGAAAAATATTGACGATGATCGACATTTTTCTTGCTTTTGTCTTTTTGAACAGGACGTAGTGTGTCCTGTGCACTTATGGCTTCATATTTTTTCATGATGGATTTCTTTAGGTTGCATTTAAAAGTTTTTTATTCAACTGAAATGTTTCACGTTCATCGCTTTTTTCAAGTTTACTTTTGCTATTATGATTAATATGCATTATTTCAGCAGGTATTTCACTTGCTTAATCAATTTCAACTTTTTTCAACAGAGATCAAAGATGCCCATTTTTTTTTTATATTCTGCTCATTTACAATTGTAAACCATAATAAGCCGTACAGCACGGCAATAAAAATCACTAAGTTGTTCACATGAGTAAAATGTAGCATATTTATAGAAAATATTTTGGAACAAATGTAGTCACGTGGGGAACTCAGTTAGAACAAATACCTTAAGATTCTAAGAAAAATCTTTTGCGACTCCCCCCCCCCCAAAAAAAAGGGAGATATGTAACAAACACATTTTAGTACCCATGGATACAGTCACATAGGAGGATACTGTCAATGTCATTTGTAACAAATCAACTATTTTCCCAGAATTAACGATTTCGTGAGCATGGGGCCTCTGTGCACCGCGCCCTGCTCTCGGTTTAAACATGTCGAAAAACTAATGACAACCAACCGTTAATACTAACTCTTATAACGTAAACCTATAGCAGTACTTTTCTCAGTTCCAATATTTGCTACCCAATTTTCAATCATTATTTTCATTGCAATGCGTTTCTTCTATACAATAACAATATATTGAATGCAATAAGTTATGATACGGTCTTAATTATATAAACCATACAAATTATTAGGTATTAAATTTTGTAGATGTTACTTTTAAGAAGTAGATATTTTAAGATACTAATAATATTTGTTAATGAATTTAAAAATTTCCTCAATAATCCATCTATTTGGCTTATTTGTCATGCTACTGGGTCGATATCTTCCAAGAAATTATACACCTTGAATCTTCAAATCCAAAGAGTAAATATACATATTCTGGATACGAATGACAGAAATAATGCTTTTAGTAGAAAATTGGAATTATGAAGCAAAATTTAAAGCAAAATAAATAAAAAAATAATAACTAGGAAAGTTTGAAAATATGTAGCTAAATGTGTCAAAACTGATGAAAAAAATGTGGAAATTGTCTCTGCATCTATTGAAGCTCTATTTAGCCAAGCTGAAAAAGAATTTGAAAAAGTAGTTTCGTGTTAATGACAACTTGATAGCAAGGTACGAGTGGATTATTTCATTCATTTTAAAATACTCCAACAACGGCAAACAACTACCGAAGAAGAAGAAAGCTTCATATGTATAACGTATAGTGGCGAAATTAAAAGGCAGTTAAGTGATAAATTACTCAGTTAATTTAAGGCAGTAGTAGATAATGAATTTTCTTCAGTAAAAAGAAAATCATTTCGTATACTGTAACCATTTCCAAAATCCTACCTTTGTGATACTGGATTTTCTGCAATGGCTGCAATGAAGACAAGATATAGATCTCAGCTATTAAACCTTTCTTTGTAAAACTTTGTTTGGCATGACAAGCCCATGGGAGACACTAGTATTTTTTAAACTTGTTCTTAATTTAGTATTGATAAATTGAACATATAATTGTGTGATACTGATAGGATTTATAACAGTGTAAATATGTATTTTATTTTTGTATTATGTCAAATGTATTTTGTTTTGCTTTCTTTAAGTAAATTTATTATTTTTTAAATTAACTTTTGTTTTCATCTAATCAATACTAAGACTCATCACGCCCCTGAAGGAGACAAGCTGCACAATTTGGGATTCACTGGTCTATAGCCGATGCCATCGCAAATTTATGGCATTTTGTAAGCAATTATTTATTACCCTTGTTCCCTAAGAAGAAAATTTATTTGTAAATGAATATGATTAGTTTTTAAAATGAAAATGTAGTGTATTTTCAAAATATTTATAATTTATTTCGTAATTTTTGAAAAAGATGTATGTTCATCTTCAATTTTTTTCGCTTTTATTTTTCTACGTACCTTTTAAAAATAGTTTTCTAAAAAGGTAGTAAAATACATCACCCAGAACAAATAATATTTATCAAGCGGATTGCATTATAGGATCAAGAAAAATAATTTTCCTGAAATATAAATTTCTAACATATATAAAATATTCTAACCAACATTAATTGCAGCATTAAATATCGAAAAAAAAGAGATTTGATTTCCCACCCAAATATATGAAGCTCATTTTTATAGTTAGTAAAATAAAATATATTTCATGTAAGGCATTTAAGACTAGGTAAACAATATTAAATCATAAGTATTATGAGCAGAATAAGTATCTTGTAAATCAGAAGGAATCTTAAATCTTAATTAGAGAACTGAGAACACAGCCGTATTAAAACAATAAAATGTTAGTGGACCAAAATGTAAATTGTTATGTTTTTTCCCCGTTATCACTGATTAAGGGCATTGAAGTAAGTTTAAAATCCCTTTATGAGATCCTAACCATCTTCTTCAGCAGAATATTTGTACATAATAGTAATAAAATATAATAAATAATACACACCCAAATTTAAAAATCCTTTAGGGTTAAAATATTTACGGGAATCCAAGCTATTAAAAATTTAAATATTTTGAAAGAATATTATATGAATTGAAAAAAGGAACAAATAATATAAAAGAAAATTTTTAAGTCAATTCCTACTTAAGGTATCCGACTACGTTGAAAATGCCATTTTCGGTCAAAAATCGCATTTCCTTTTTATTTTTCCATTTTAAAGTTCAAGCAATTAGCTTTCTAAATCTGTCTTTGTTTTGTCTGTGCGATAATTAGAAAAAAAGTTACAGATGTTTAAAATATTTTTACAGCTGTCATTCGAAACCGGAAGTGGTGAAATCGAAACCGGAAGTTGTCTGTTTAACATGCTTTTTACCGATAATTTTTGCAGTTTCAACCCATTATAATTTTAAAAACTATTTCTGACAATTTTTTTAATTATTTAATTGATGGGCAACAATTTCGATCTTTTAATTCGAATCTTGCGATTGGCAACATTTGTTTCTTCTGACCTCACATGTTTTTGTTTTGATTTGTGCCTTACGAATTTTGATCCTAAATTTCTTCTAAAAACTTAACTTTTTTCGATTTAATTGTACAATTTTTGATTGTTGATGGTTTCTATACATTCTGCTTTTAAAAATTCAAGTTATAATGGTTCATAAAACTATAAAAATAACTTCTTGAAAATGCAACAGTGGACTGATAACAGTAGATTGGTAACAAAAACATTGGAAGTAGCAAATATTCAAACTTGTAATGAACAAAAACTGGATTCACTGAAGAATTTTTCACAGTGCAAAGAATGTTTTAATGGAACATTAAGAGGTTATGGAATATTTTATTTAAATATTTTGGGAAGTATGTTTTTCTCAATTTGTGTTTCTTCAATTGTTTTGAGAAGAATCTGTACCTGCATGAAGATTACTTGTTTGGACTGACTTCTAATGTGACTTTAAAATGCTCCAAATGTACTTTTATTGTCAATTTTTCAGCTACTAAAAAGCTTAAAAACCAAACTTTAATTAATTTGCAACTTATTTGTGGAATGTGAGTTATTGGAAGATGACATTTGTCTGCGAAAAAGTTACGTGCTAAGCTGAATATGTTATGCCGTATGGCAAAAAGAGCATATAGACTTTGTGAAAGAAATATCTTGGCTGCTGCTACATCAACGGCTAAAGATGTCATGAATGCTGCTGTGTTGGTTGTAAAAAGCATTACAAAATGTTCCAACACGTCAATTGGAGAATGTGGAATATCCGTTGACGACAGATACATGGACATTCTTCCCTAAAAGTTTCTATAGAAACTTTATCCATCGCCACTGGGAAACTTCCAGATTAGGAAATTATGTCTAAGTTTTGTAGAATTCTAAATGTCTAGTCGAACATGCGTGTTCCTGCATTCATCTGGTATTTACTTCAATCATGGAATCTGTTTGTGCGTACAAAATCTTTGTGTGATTTTATACCACGAGATCTTAAAACAATGTTGATTTCTATGGTGTGTGATGGTGATTCCCAAGGATACATTTTAGTTAAAGATCTATTTGATGTCAACAGTGTCATAAAATGAGTGCCTAATATACTTCTAAGAAAGTGTGAGTATTCGGCAAAGAAAACTTAGAAAAAGCCAGAAAAACCTCGGTGGGAAAGAAAAACTTTCCAGTGTTATGATTAATAAAATTCAAAACTATTATGGCAGTAACACCAATCACGTCAAAGCTCTGCTAAGTGCGGCATTTTTTCTCGGTGGCTCCATCAGAGAGATACCCATGTATGCACCATGCCCAAATGGAGCTGAGAGCTGGTGTGAGTATCAATGAAGAATAGCCACCGGAAAAAATATATATAAATAAAGGTGTAAGCCTTTCCATGAAACTTTTAAATATTGTTAAACCTGTGTATACAAAGTTGTTTGATAAGCAGTTATTATAAAATTGCCTCCACGGTGTGACACAAATGTAAACAAATCATTTAACGCGTTTTTTCGGCAAATTGTTCTGAAAGAAACTTTTATTGAGCTGAAAACATTTTCTTTGGGTACCCATATTGCTGTCATTATTTTTAACAAAGCTTTTATTTGTTTGTTTGAAAGCTTTTGGCATAAATGCAAATTATTATACACTGCGTGATGACAGATTTCTTGCCATCATTCGCACAGTGACTCGAAACAACATTCTTTGCCTTTTTAAAAATCAGCCAGAAAAAAAATATAGGGCCCAAAGAAAGTTAAAATTTAATAAAATAGCAAGGAGTGGAGGTGTTAAATATAAATCATTAGAGTTTTAGTAATATACTTGTGATATTTTGTTTTGAAATTACATTTATAAAGTTTAAATGCATTTTTCTCAAAACTGTTTTTTTGTAAATTTCTTGATATTTCAAATGTGATATCTAAAGAGCCAATAGAGATACTTGTATGAAATTTTACACAAATGTTATTAATAGTATTATCTAGAGGTTGGACTAGCAGCTAAGAAATTGAACAATTTTTAGTGATTTTATAGTTGGATTTCCTTATAAAAGTATCGAAAATTTGAATGAAATTCATAGGTTGTAGCTTCGATTAGCTATAACTTTTGATTAAAAGAAAATAATTTAAAACTTGTAGTACAACCTCTAGAAATGTGTTTGAAAAATGTGCTGCAGCAATTGTTTTTGTAAAATATAAATTATTTTTAAAAATAGAGCCTTTGAAAAAATTAAAAAAATTAATTAAAATTTTATTAAAATTTCATTAAAATTTTAAATTTTTGTAAATTTTAATGTATGTATATTATTTATAACTGTGTTTTTTATCATAGTGCAAAAAATGAAATTAAAAATGTAAATATTTTAGTGAATTTTAGAAAAATAAAAAAATAGGTCTCCGAACGTAGTCGGATACCTTAAGGTCAACATGGAAAAAAATTTGATTTTAGTTACTTTTTATTAAATAATTAGACAGAATCAAAATATTAAGTGACAAAAGAGAAAGCGATTTTTCTTGCAATTTTCCATTTTCCTTTATATGTGTGCTGTTGGATTGTTATTTATTTAATTTATTACTATTTATTCATTAATTAATTAGTGTGCCATTTTCAAATTTCGGTATAATGTTAGATAATGGATACAATGATGAATCAATTTGATATTTTTGCATGTATATTTCACATGAGAAGAAAATTTCACGACACAATGAATATTCCACAGGGAATAGAATGTTTCACAAAAAATAGAATGTTTTACATGATAAGCATTTAACATGGGAACATTTCACAAGTACTTATTTACTTTACGATAAAACACACACACACATACTGACTGTTGCCACATGCCTTCTTCTAATTAGAAGTGGATCTCAGCAACAGCGCAACCTAAGGAACTACGAAGCTTCAACAGTTACAAATTATTGCTTGCAAAACTATGGGTATAAAAATTATGAATTTTTCATCAGCTGACTAATCTGGATCATTAAGTTAGAATTGATGCAGACATATTTCAAAATCAGCATTTATTTTTCACAAAACAGAGCAAACAAATTTAATTTATTTATCTTACATTAGAAAAGGAAAAAGACGCAAGCCTTCCCTCCAAAAACAAATCCCATTTTCGTTGAAAATATAAATCAGTTTTAATTACCACACCTCCTGGAAAGAATTCTTTTGAAAAAGAATTTCAACACAAATAACAAAGGACATACATCAACTATTTCTTTCAAAACTGTAAACTAAAGCTGAGTAACACAGAACCTTTGAAAAGAAAGATTTATATCCTTTTTTCGCAGGTTTCACTAGAAAACCAATGAAATATAATATGTATCAACGATATTACATGTGGTTTGCCAAATAACAGATTTTTCTAAACCTCATTCGAGAGATGTGGAAACTTGGTTTCGTAAGTAACGTATATGTGAGTAGATATGAAAAATAAAGGGTCTGGCTTATAAATGGGTAAAATTTTGAAATATAATGAAACTTTTGTTTATGTCTAGGAAAAAAATATTTATTTTATAATTTTTAGGAATGTCCTTTTATATCTTACCGAGGAATCGTACTTTTAAAGAGGCTTGAATCGAACAACAGAAATGGATCGTATTCTAAGATTGTGGATCATATTGAAAATATTGCGTGTTGGAACTACGCATCATAACAAACAAAAAAAAACAGAGAAAAAAGACGCACCTAGAAGAAGTTGCCCAATAGCGATAAAAATTAGTATATGCGAATAACATACATATATTAAAATTTCCAATATATTTAATGATTAATTCAGAGTTTGACCTTAAAAGGGGAAAACGTCAATAAGGCGTTGGTACGCCTCTAACCTCGATGCAAGCTGTCACCCAATGTGGTATAAACTGATAAAGTTCTTGGAGGGCCTGCTGCGGGATTTTGCGTCGAAATGTCTCCAACAGTTGGGCTATATCGTCAACATTCCGAGATTGTGATAATTCTCTTGCCATAACATTTCAAATGCGCTCTATCGAAGAAAGATAAGATGACCTAGCTTTCCAAAAAAGTGTAAAGCAGGCTTGTAGACAACTCATAGCAACACGAGTCATGCGAGGCTGTGAATTATAGTATTATAAAGTAAATCGTGGGTGTCACGAAATGAATGGTAAATCTATTGTGACAGGGAAGATTGTAGAGGGAGGTGCCAAATCAGGTGTTATCTTTGTCGACCGAAATTCAAAACTAGGTGGTCCGTAACCAGACGGTGGAAGAGGAAGACAGACGGGATGCCCCTCATGACCCTTAAGTGTGTCCACTCTCAAGATAGGGGTGGAAGTGATCCAAAGCAGGACGCGGCCCTAAGGCCACTGGTGTAGTTTGGGACAAAAAATCAACCGACAGTGTTATAAAACTAATCACTTTTATTTCAGTTGGAACAATTTATGATCAATCAAGAATTATAAACCGAGAGAGAAATTAATTTCAATCGCTATCTTAAGAACTTAAGACAAATAAGTAAGCACTTATCTGAGTTTGGCCAGATAAATGAAGGTTCGTCTGATCTCTCCTGGGTTGACTATGATCCAATCTAAACTTATTATATCTTGAAACAAGGTCTCCGAAAGGCATTTCTCTAATATCTCTTTAATAATAGAGTAATAACTTACTCTAACGTGCATATCGCTAGGGTTTAAATAGTATTCAATATTTTTTTCTTAAATTCAATTCTCTCTGTTTTAAAGCGACTGGGTTCAATCTTCAATTTTTTTTCTAATTTTGTAAAAATTTGGTTTTAACTATATTTAATAAAGGTCATTATTAAGTAATTATTCCATATAAAAAAATTCAAATTTGTTGCAAAATATTTGTAAAATTTAAATTTTTTAAGATTTTTTAACATTTCTTATATTTCCAAGGCTTATTTAAATATGTATATTTTCTTTCAATTCTTTTTCAAAGTACCTTATAACATACTACAAAAAACCATGCATGATTTTTTTATATTGCTACTCATTATTTTAATATTATTTTTTTCGATGTAAAACATACAAAAATTCTCAAAAAAGCAAAAATTTTGATTTTGAAATTCCTTAAAAAAATTACTACGTATCTTAGAGCTGATTCCATACACAGTTTCATAAAACATACATTTAAGAACATTTAAAAAAATTTCACATTCCTACTTAAATTATCAAAAAGGCCTTAGAGAATGACAGTATATGATCAAAAATTCAAAATGGAGAAATATGTGTTTGAAGTTTTCATTTAATGAATAGCATGATATAATATTCTTCGAATAGTCTGAAACTTTTATGAAATGATAATTAGCATATTTAAAACTGCTTACCACACAAGAAATTTCAAAAATATGGAATGATTAAACAGTATTCTGGCAATGATTATAGAGAAGAAAAGAAATGAAAGATCAATGTTTCATAAAACCTTACCTTAATAATTATAAAAAAATAAATACACACATCTCAGAGCTAATTTTGCATGCTCAATTTTACAACTTAAGTAATGCAAAACGTGTAGAAAAGATGTTAAAGCATTTATTTGTTTTATTTCCATGATGTTCAGATACCCTGTAGCATTCATGGTCTGCTCTACCACAACCACGGGTCCCAGAGACGCCCAAGAGAACGTCCCTCAAAGCATAATACCGCCACCACCGGCCTATGTATGACCTACTGTACATTGAGGGAGTAACTGTTCTCCTGAAAGACGGCGTATCCTGACACGGTCATCGACGTGATGAATGACAAACCGTGATTCATCTGACCAGGCAACTCTCTCCCAATGATCCATGGACCAGTCGCGATGTTCCCGAGCCCAGCGCAGGCGCAGTTGGCGATGACGCTTGGTCAGAAAAGGCACACGAGTGGGATGTTTGCTGTGTAGCCCCATATCCAACAGCGTCCGCTGAACAGCGTGTTCCGATAATATTTTACTTGGCCCTGCATTGTATTGGGCTGTCAGCTGGGCCACTGCCTTGCTCTGGTTCTGCTTCAGCATGCGAGACAGTCTCCGATGACCTTTTTCTTTGAGAGCGTGTGGACGTCCAGCAATATGTCGTCTACTGCTGGTTTCACCGTTGTGTTCCTCCACTTTCCAAAAGTACTGTAGATCACGAAGAACCCACGAGTCGTGCAGTTTCGGAAATACTTGTTCCATTACAATCTGCCCTCTATCAAAGTCGCTTATATCCGCAGCCTTTCCCATCACACACAGAAGTAAGTGAAAGAATGATTCCTCAGACTCTCCAGCAGCAGTTAAATACCATTTCCACCTGATCACGTTCCTTCCACGTCATCCAGGCGAGTTCATAGCAAAATGTAGGGGTGGTCATAATGTTTTGGCTCTTGAGTGTAAAAAGAAATATGCATAACAAAATAAAAATATAAATCTGAATAAAATTCTAGAATACAGAAAAACAAAAATTAAAGATCAAGTTGAATAACAGGTCTCTAACTTTCCAATATCTGAAGAAGATACAAGTTTTCGTAAGGGCTTGAAAAGTCGAGGAAATGCTCAGCCCTCTTTCATGCATAACGATAGAGATTATAAAACAGAATCATTCACGATTTGAAGTCTATAAAAATGAGGGTAGAGACAGTCATGTTTTCGCCAAACAGAATGCAGCCACAAATTTGTCCCTAGGACGGTTCTGGAAAGGCCGAATGATATTCCTCTAAGGCTTCTCATCACATTGTTCTTCCAATTTTAGCTGATGTATGCCTTTAAGATTTTGAATTATGATGAATGAAGCTGACGTTTCATTCGATGAAAGGGTGTTCTTTGCAGTTGAAAATAAAAACGAAATTACAGGGTTTTGCCGAATTCGACAGACCAATCCAGAGGAGTCATAGTACGGCATGGAGTCAGAGAGGAATCAGCACGGGGACGTCAAATCACCATAGAACATGGAGTAGCAAACCACGTTTATTTGGAGTAATTCACAAAAAGAGTTATTAAGGGAGTGATGTCGAGTGAAATGAACAAGGGAAATAAGAGGTAAAAAGTACATTTATAAGGCGTAAAGCATGTTTACTATATGAACAATGTATCACAGTTCAAAGTCAGAAAACCATCAAGTAATTGCCACAAGAATTGTTCGAAGACGCGGTCGCGTAGGTTATACCACAGACTACACCGACGGAGGACTGTCGGGCGAGTTCAAGCAAGTCCGGAGTGCTGGCGATATTAGGTGAAAGCATGAAGATCCGTATCGTGAGATTATTCATCAGCGCTTCATACACAAACGATTTCAGGTAGCTTCAGAAAAATAAATCCAAGATATTGAGGTCCAGGAAGTGTGGAGGCCAATTAGTGGGTCCACCGCGTCTAATCTACCTCCCGAGATATGTAGCATGGAGATAGTTACACACCACAATTAAAAAATGTGACGGAACACCTCATGTATCAATCATACTTTCTGGTGCTCTGTAGCCGATACTTTTTGCAGCAATTGTGGGAGATGTGGAGAATTTGTATACGTGCATGTTTCTTAAATTCTACCATGTAGCATACATTCATTAGGTAACCTTGTTATATTTATTGTCCCCATGATGACTCCTACTATCATGATTTTCACCAACTAACCATGGTTTGCGATGAGGGGTTCTACGGTTATTTAATGTTTCCAAGCTGCTTACTATCACCACTGTGAAATTTTCGTTCGAATTTGTCTACACCCTGAATAATCTTCAGATGGCAGAGATGCAAAGAATACTTTTTGACTGCGAGAATGTGTATTATAAACAATACGCTCACTAAAATACATATAAAAATATACATTTTTCTATATTCTACGTTAATAAAATATGTTAGAATATACTTCTTCAGCTTCTTTTTTTCCCCATCCTGATCCTTGAGCTCATCTTTTAAAGTAAAAAATAAAAATATTTTATATTCTTTTTATCACGGTAAAAATATGACAGAAAGTAATTTTGAGAAATAAGTTATAAGAAATACTGACACCTAATCCACTTTTGCATTATCTTCAAAGGGATAAGACAAAGTAAATAGGAAGATATAAGAGAAAATTTAATAATACCCCACCTACACTATAAGGCTTCCCTACTACATTTCTCTCCTAGAACAGTGTTCAGAACCAAGCTGAATATTCTAAAGGCGCTTTCCAGAACAAGTCATACCACTATACAAAGTATTTTGAAAAATTGAACAAGAAGCTTGCACTTTTTTTTCCAAATATCAATGGAATAGAATCTTCTTATAAGCTTTGTTTCGCGTTGCATAAATAATAAGAGTATTCCATAATCCCTTAGAAGGGAACTTTGTGGCAAAACAAATCTTTCAATCTTATGTCAGGGTATTGGTGCTCTATCTGAGTATCTGGAAGTCTTAAGATTGAATTTTAGTCTTATTTTTCCTGTTCTATCCATAACCTTATTAGACATATTGAATTTTCGTCATATATTTAAAATTGAACTAGAAAATCCCTCTAGGCTATTTTAAAGACAAATGAAGGGGACAAGCTGATCTTTTACGATATTTAAAAATATAATTTTGAATTATTCTGAAGGGTCATATTCATGTATTTAATATTTTAGAATATTATACATTGTGTTTTGTGACAAAAAAAAATTAACACAATATTGAAAGTTATTTTTTTAAAAAAATTATGTTATATAAGTAATAAATTAAACGGTTTTAGAAATAAATCTGAGGTTTTCTATATATAAGCATTGGAATAATACTTAACAGTGAAAACATTTTTACACTAATTCTAACATTTGAAACAAATTATCATCCAAATACTTTGATACATTTAAATATTTTCTTATCACTGATTCTCTGTCTTTGAAAGATATAAATAGAGTTAATATTTTTATTGTATAAAATATTAATAAAAACCTCCTTTAGTCCCATTAACACAAACGTCTATAACGAAACCTTAATGTATTCAGTTACTTTTATTTCGTAAAATGTATTTTTTTATATTTAATAATGCATTATTTGACAGTTTAACTCTCTTGAAACAGTTCACCCCAAAATATACCCCACAGTTTCCGCGTTTACTTCCGCTTTGCTTACATTCTTAGTTGATACTACTAGAAATACAATTCTATTTAAATTACGTTCAAAAGATTGAATCTTAGTACGATATTTCCTCATAGGAAACCTCATTTCTAAAAGATTTGAATGAATCTTTTCTGCACAAATCATTCTTAAAGATTTTCATTAAATGTTTATAATCCCGTTTCAAATTACCTTTCATATTTTCAGACTTAGATGGAGAAATAGACATCAAATATTTAATCACCATTTAGCTCATACAAACCTTCGGGAGAAACATTTTAATTCCATGTAAAATACATCATTAATAAAGGTTGTTTTCTCGTCCGGGAAATTTATCAATGCATGCAAAATGTGTTTCATTTCGGCTCTCTACTAACTTAAATCTTAGTTTCATAAATGTTTCATTCTGAACTACTCGGAGTTGTACTCAAATTTCTCTCTGAATATACTTAAATGCCATTCATTTCATGTTTGACAAGCAATTTGAAGATGTTGCATGAGTAATCCAGAGAGAAAAGAAGATAGCTAAAATGGGATATTCAGGAGGTTAAAAAACAGATAATTAGTTGAAAAAAAGTACTCACTAATATCTATATTAAAATTTCTATTACGAAAACAAAACAAAAAGCACAGTAGTATATTACTTAAATCATGTAACACGAAGAGTGATAATATGTTCAGCTTTCGTTTAAATTTTTTTTAACTAACTATTAATGTAAAACACTTTGAAAACTTTTGTCGAGAAGTATATATTTTACATCAACATCAACATTAAGGATTTATCTATTTAATTAAAATAAAGAAAAGCAAAACGTTAAATCATGAATAAATTTGATAGCTTCAATAATAAATTTAATTAACTATAAGACCCTATCCATCTAACGGTGGATCAACCTCCATCGTACAAATTAAACATATTTTCTTACTCATTGCTCAAATTGCAAAACTGTAATTTTTCTTGTATTATGTAGTTCTCTCTTTTTTTTCAATGCAAGCAGAGGAAAAGTTTAAGGATTCATCTCCGCATTTAAGTTTGTTTTTCAATTTAGTGCTACTTCAAAAACTTTATGTATAAATAAATTTATTACAGCATCGCGAAAAACTTTTTGTATAGAGTGAGAAATAATTTTCTAATCACAAAGCTGTTGCTTCTTTTGCTGCTTAGTGTTTTTTTAAATTTTTTTTTACTTCAATGGTTAAAAATGTTAACAGTCAATGAAAAAAGGCGCCCAGTAACTGAACTTGTTATTTTTTATCAGTTGGTATCCTCAAAATATAGTTTAAACCCAAAGTTTTAAATAAACTTGTTTTCAAAAAAATTATAAAACAATAACACGAATGACTCTTAAATGTTAAGTAAGATTTATATTCCAGAAACTACCTGTTTTAGTACCAAAATTCAGTATTCGAGGAAGTCAACCGGAGCTGAAATAAATATTTCTTATACGCCGCATCATTGTATATAATGGTTTTTAATTGAAACCTGAATACTTGTATTTCATACTTCTATTGAAATCCAACATTTATCTTTATCATCCACGGGATGAGCATCACGAGCGAGAAATCAACGAATAATATCCTATACAAGTTAAAAAGGCGACATATCTGGTGAATTGACTGGTTAACTAAAAAGGCAGTCAATATTTTTGCCAAAATGTTCCTAAGAATGGCACATTTTCCATTCTATATAACTAAACATAATGTACTTATGCAAAATGCGAAAATGAAAAAAATTTTGTTTTAATTTTCAATTTTATAGTTACCGCACTATTTTTTATTTTATGTATATATATACATAATTGTCGAAAACAAACCCCTCTCTCCTAAATGTTTGCTTTTCATAAGAGCACTCTGTATATATGCTACGAAGAATGTTTCATATATCTTAAGAGAATATCTCTCATACTTACGAAAAAATTTCATGCTCGTACTTCTTTTTCATACGGTCGAAGATTTTGTGTGTGTGGGCATAGGATATATGGGCACACAATTTGAAGCATGGTACGATACTAAGTCTTACATTGCAATGAGGACAGAGATAATATTGTTTTTTTTTTTGGATTATTTTTTATATATTGATTTCTTTTAAGGCAACACATTGCCTTGCCAGTTCCTGTTATTTATCGAATATTTTCATAAATCGAAATTCTTACCTTCAATCCAAAATTCCCGCCATCATCAAAAAGACAATCCCGGAAGAGAAGTATTTCATTATCATGAACATAAACTGTATCTCTTCCAAGCACTAGCACTAATAATACCACTAGAAGAATTAAAAATATGTGAAAATCAACGATAGGAAGAAGAAAATATCAGTGCCCTTGCAGCGGCAAACCGCTTGTGGTCATTTTTCGATAGTCCGTACGGTGCACTGGAAAACCCTTTAAGGGGTTAAGGAAGGAAGAACTGGTATGTAAGTTACAAATATAAGGTTTGAGAATTCCTGTCGACATGTGAACATGTATTTTTCTGATGAAATTGCCCCACAATGCTTAGGGCTTTGAGCTCTGAACATCACGCTTAGCGTTCGTCCAGTATGGCGTTGGATAAAAATTTGGAGAAAATGGTATTCAATAGTTTAATGTCTAATGTGAAAGTTATCACTGTAGAAATAATTAAAAGGATATTACAGGAAAACTTGCACTCAGTTCATGAAGCAAAAACGTAGATTAATTGTTGGAGCAATCATTTAAACACCTGTGACATTGTTTTAATACTCTGAGAACTGTCGAATTGAATCTGTACATTATGTTACTGTCATAAGGATAAAGTGTCTATCATCTCGTGTTGATGTATTTTTTCTTCATTCACTGTTAGATTTCCGACTCATTAGGCTGCATGGTAACTTTATACTTATTTGATTAGTCACCCTATTTTAAATTTACTGTAAAAATCAGCTAATTTGTATTATTTTTTTATAAGTTTTGCAATATTTTACATGAAAGTCACTTATTCCTTATTCATTTAAAATCTTATTTAAATATCATTTAATGTTGCAAGGAAATTATACCAGGGAAGGTACTGAGCGTGAAGTAAATAAATTTAATGTGAAAATTGGAACATGTATGTGTGAGCGCTTTGAAAATCAATTTTTATATGAACATGTAGAAACTCAACCCGCAGAGTTTGAATTTCTGTTTGGGGGGGGGGGTATTTTCTCATCTTTCTCTCAACATATTTGAGTAATTATATTAAATGTAATTATATTAAATGTATACTTATATTAAATTACTCTAAATTTCAAACGCTTATATATGTGTTGAATTAATAATAACTTAAAAATAATACCTATTTTAAATATTTATTAATGTACTTTTAGCAAATATCAAATTATGTGACAGTTAAACCTCTACTATTCTGCCTTACTGATTAATTCACACCTATTATATAGTTTAAATTTCTATTTTTACTTAATCAAATTCTTCATGCCTTTAAAAGGATCAATGTTTTTACTATATGAAATGCACAACTATTTATATGTATGCGGTAGGCAAATAATAATAAATGTATAAAATATTTTGTAAGCGTAATTTGCTAAATAAAAAGCAATATTTTTGATGCTAAATGGAGAGTTAGTCCTTTCTATCGTTATAATAAATCATAGCATATATATATTTTTCCTTTTGCAAGAAAAAATACAGAAAATTATTCCTCTTCAATCTGAAATCATCTTTATGATAATTTTTTTTTACATACGTCAATATCACATCTAATTTATTTGACTTAAAATAACTTTAGATTTGATAAATTAATCTTTTGAGATAATTTGGTGCCAAGTATAAAAATATTGTTTTAATTATACTTAAAATCAAATTTTGGATCTAGCAGAAAATTTAAAAAAATGTCTCACTTTATGTCACCTGAACTCATTACAGAAAAAAATATAATTTTAACGTACAGTAATTTAGATTTAATGATCAGTAAAAAATAGTTGTTTTATATTTTAAAAAATTCTTTACTCAATTATTTTGAATTTAGTACTTTTTAATTTCCACGTAGATATTTTGCATGTTGTCTCTTTCGTTGGACAGAATCAAAAAAATTTTGTAGCAAAAACGGAAGAACTAATTGAGATTAAATTAAAAATTTCACTGACCTGAAACACTATGATATAAATTTTAAGACATTTTAAAAATAATTTAAGTAATTATTTATTATTTCCCAAACAAACGCAAATTACACTTCTTTTCTTTTAAAATTTTTCTATAAATCCACTCTAACTGCATTAAACAAATTTATTATGGATATAAAATACAATTTATTACTTATAATATTTTTTTTTATTTTCTCTCGGTGCACAATTTATAATATTTTACTATTTGTCTTAAAACTAATTAAATAGTATTATTTTAAAGATATTTTAAAATAATTTAATAAATTCCTCATAATGTATTGAACTTTTTGAACTCTCTTAAAAATATATCTGAACATAATTTGCTTTTATAAAAATAAATGATTTAATTTTTATGTTTTCTAATTAATTATTTAGGAGAAAAATGCAACTATTCATTTTTGAATATGAAATAAAATTTTCAGTACTTAATGAGATACATAGTTATTCATGTGTTATAAATTATTCATGTATTAGTTTCAGAAAATATATTTTTGTAACTAATTTAAAATTTTTTAAGCAGATCAAAGAAAATCGTATATAAAATTTTATTTAAAAACTTTTTATAAGGATAAAAATAAATTATCTTAAACAATTAAATTTTGCATATAAGAATTGGATTTTCAGATTTACAAAATTAAATGAGGAATATTATTTAATAAAGTATATTCTTTGACAGCAAGATTTTTGGAAAAAGTATTAACAGGGAAAATACTGCAACTTAAACCATTTACATTTCTTTGAGCCTCTATAATGTGTTAGAATAATATGTGAAATTTCAAAACCATATTCTGCTTAAAGTTAATAATTTTACTGCTCATCCAAAGTAATGATTAATAAGAATTAGTTATTATTAGTTTAGTAACTAAATTGTAGCTATACGAATTATAACATAAAATCACAGGGTGCTTTACTCATTCATTCAGAGAATTGAATAAAACGTTTTTATTTGCTGAAGCATCTGAGGCTCTTTGATATATTTGCCGGTCAGATTTGAAAGTATTTAAAATTTACATATAAGACCCTATGCTCTTTTGGGAAGTATTTTTTTTAATAAGAGAATTTTTAACAATTTAAAAGGAGCTAACAAAGAAGCCATGACTTTCAGAATTACTGAGATTCATTGATGATTTGTATGCGCCTTTATGTTGTTGGTCTAAGAGATGTTTGGATACTTTCTTAAAGAATAATTTAGTATGCTTGTACCCGTACATAATAGCTTCAAAATCAGGAAACTTACATCTTTCAGAAGTAAGAATCTGAGATATTCAGATATGGGCTTGAGAATTCACAGAGCTCAGGTGCCTGAAGGAAATGTTGCAGTCAATGGCACAATACATTTCACTTCGTAACTTATTTGCTGTTAGTCATCTATTTTTTTGCTCTCCATGGAAGGAAAGTTTAAATCAAAATGGTTTCACCAAAGCCTCTTTTCATTCTTTTAGACTCTTCAGTTCTTACAACGGATAAAGGTAGGAAAAAAATTGTAGTTTCAGAGAATGAGAACAAAGTAGGGTTGCCTCGCTTTCTTGTCGATATGTGTATGGGTACCAATAGTGAGTGAGTGAGTGAATATTAACGTCGCACTGATTAGCAACACGAGGGCTTTTTGGCGACAGTCCGCGTAATTTTGAACCATGGTCAAGTGACGCGGACGACACCTGAGCTAGCACCCCCTCTCCTAACTACCACACCACACCAATGGGAGGACGTTTGAGCTCTCGACAGATTTAACGTGCATCGCTCCCCTACACGGCGGGTCTTTAGTGGTACTGGAATCGAACTCATGACACGCTAGCCATGATTCCATGCCCAGACCACTCGGCTACCGCGGCCATATAGGTACCAATAAGCCGCCATGAGAGAATTCTTTTAAAACCTCCACTATCTTCTAACGAATATTGTGTGAATTAGATTTCAAGGCAACGTCATTATAGGCTTTCCTTCAGATGTTAATAGGTTAGTGTAAACACGCACATTGGGCTGCACGTATTTAAGGAAAATTCCGCAATACAGCCTGGAGGATGTATGTACTCTATACTTTATATCAGGGATAGGCAGACTTTTTTGGTTGGGGGTTGAATATCGAGAAAAAAAATTTGGTGGGCCAAGATGCATTTTACATAAATTTTAAAAACAATATACAAATATTACAATTTAAATATGTTAATGGGACTAAGGAAATTGTGATTTCATTTTTAAGCTTTCATCATATGCTTACAGTCTCAAAATTATTTTTCTTGTCTGGACATAAGACATCATAAATTTTTAACATGCATTGTTTATGAACTAACCACCTTTATTTCATTCTTTATCATCATCTTTATGAGAGCTTTATTATTTTTAGCAATATTGTATGTTGCAATGTAAGTGGCATATGTAGCTGCTTCTTGGATGCTGTTTACCTTCTTGAAACATTTTTCTCAGCCTGATAATGTTTTACGAAGTCTTTATGCATTCTGTGTGTTTTCTTTCACATTCAAACATTGCTTCGCAATTGGAATTCTTAATAATTTTTCTTGGGACCATGTCAGTTTGCCCTCTGTTACATTTGCTTAGATCAGCAGCCTCTACAATCACTCCCAAAAGTAAGTGTATATATAATTGTGATTTCTTACTTTTTTCTGCAGCATTTAAATACCGTGAACAATGAAAACACGTACCCACTATGTCATTCATAGGAATTCATTGCAGATGTAGTGATTGTCATAATGTTTTGGCTCGTCACACACACAATGTATGTACATATATATATATATATATATAATGGCGATGTGTGTGTGTGGGTATATGTTGAATTAATTTAAAAGCACTTTAAACTCTAATCTTTTAATTTTTTTTTACATTCAGTAAGTAATTTTATATAATTTTCCCTGATATAAGTTTATTTAATTATATCATTAGTGTATTTAGGTATTTTGTCTTCTAATAATGACACATTTATATTTCTATATCTTATCCCTATAGCCGAGTAGTACAAGCAAATTGCAGATGAAGATTGGCTGACCTCAAAACAATGTTTAAATCTGCATTCTTAGGACCTAAGACAAAGAGGTTTCTACTGTACTACTGTTTTATTTTGTGAAATAATATTAAATGCTCTTTTTTCAGACTGAAATCAATATCTTTTACAATTTGATTTTCAACTAAGCGTCATCCTCTTAAATATTGCAACAAAGAATAGAAATTTACCTTGACAACACAAAATGGAAATTTCTCACATTTTAGGCCCGTTTACATGGACGAAAATTGCCGGCAATATACCGGCGTGGATCCTCTTTCGACGCGTTTACATGCGACCAGGCAAAATCCCGGGTAGAAAAGGAGGTTTGATTTTTGTACCCCCAATGGAGCAGGGGACTTGGGGGTAAAATGCTGGAGCGTTTTCTAATTTTCCCATGATGCATTGCGCTAGATTCATTTATTCCAAGATGGCTGTTGTCGAATGCGTGCGTTGGTCAACTGAAGAGAGAAATACAGCTCAAAATACTATTTTGAATGCTGTAGAATTTTTTTTTTTTAAATTTGTTTTATAATGTGTATTTGTTTGATTCAAATACAGTTTAGTATTTTATTCTTAAATGTTGGTATAGCTAGAATGATTCTTGAAAATTGTGTATTGAACTATTTTATATTTTCTAAATAATAATTAAGTTTTTTTTTTCTTTTTTAAGAAAATTTCTAAAGTTTTTGACTTAATTTATTATGTGTTGCTCTCGTTTAATTCTTGCTTACTTCAAGCATTAATAAATAGCTTGATTAGTAACTTATAAAAAAGTTAGAAAATTTATAATGTATACTTTCCTTGCCAATGTTTAAATTTTATATAACGAAACCTCTTCTTTTTCTTTTCTCAAATTTCAGGATATTTTGTTTAAGTGTTATTTTTTATTAGTGCTTTGAAATTTGTTATATTGTTTAATTCTTTAATTTGTGTGTTGTTTTTAAAATTTAACTGTACTAGAAGCCTAGAAATGTTTGATTTTAAAATTTAATTGCTACATGAAAATGTCCCATACATGAAAATTCATTCATGAAAATGTTATGAACCCTCTGGTTCATCAAGGGGCAGGATGTTGTGAATTATATTGACCAGGTGGTCTGAGTCCTGTTTTTTTCCCCACAGGAAATGTTAATTTCCTCCAAGTTATCAAAAACTTCACTCGTATCGAATGTATCAACAAGCTAGTTATTATAGAAGTATTTTAACTGCAATGCAAAATATTTTTTTCCTTAAAATAAAAGTATTAAAAACCTGATTTTATGAAATAAGAAGGATTTCTTTGCACGTATGTTTCCAATATTTTAATAAGATGATACATATACTCTAAAACATTAGTTTTTGTTATTTTTCCTAATTTATCTTATTGAGTGTTCCCTTATAAGTAAAAAAGTAGTACTATCTTTTTTATTAAATAACTCCATAGGGGGGTGTATTGAATTTTTTTTTTACTTTGAAAATTGATTAAAATGTGATATAACCAATAAATAGAATTAACTGTTTTATATTCACATTCCCATAAATTTATGAGGATAAGAGCTTAAAAAAAAAATTTCTTTTTTCTAAAATCTTCAATTTTAATCCATTTAATTTTTGTTATTAAAGCAAATCATGATTTACTGAACCAAAAGATATCCTTTTATATACACATTGAATTGAATGGGCAAGTACAAAATTATTTTATGAAAGTAGGCTAAATATTACTTTTTTTTCTCCTCGAAGGGTTAAATAATCCATCAATTATGAAATATACTATGAACAAGTTCTTATAAAAATATTGTACATTTAGGAAACTATACGCTTTCTTACAAACAAAAATTAATTTAGCTTTTTAATTAAAGTTGGTTAATATAAAAGTTTTTGATTAATAATTAGGAATTCTTCTGAGATTGAAATGTGTGAAATAGCTTTTAACATCACTTAAAGGTTTTGGGCATCTGAAATAATCTGACAACAAACAAACATTTGATATGTTTTATAGTTTCAATTTTTTAAAGAAATGTTTGTCTCAAACATTCAGAAAGAAAGAAATTTGACTTTTTTTGTAGAAATTAAGAAACATGTTTAAAGAAATAGGCTTTTTAATAAAATTATTTTATATTAGATTGAATTAAATTGTTTTCACGAAAATTTCTTGTATACAGAAGCAGAAAATTCTTATTAGACAATTTTATTTAATCAAACTCATTTTAATATACATCATTTATTGACACTTAATTTTAACATTACATGAATGCACTATAAGTGAATAAAGCATTTCATGATATGGTCTATAAATCAGATTCTGTGGATGTAACACTATACTATAAGGACAAATCGAGGATCTAACTGCAAATATTCAACGTGCATAATACCTTGTACAATTAGCACATCTCGATTTTTATCTTATTGATAATATCTAATAAATCTCTGTAGAAATCTTACGAATGGCTTTTTCAATTTATTTACAACAAAAAGTTATTAATTTTAAAAATGTTTACAAAGAGTATTAAATGTCATCAACCTAAACAAATAAAAGGATACAGTAAAAACAATTAAAGAAAATCATCTCCTAAATCAAAGATTAAAAAGCGAAAAAAGGTCAAATTATGCAGAATTTCTAAAATTTTCACTTTATATATATCATTAAGTTTATGACATAAAAACTTAAATTTTTAAATACCTAATGCAATTAATAGTAAAGAAAATTTTAAAAACATTTGTATCTTAAAAGTTTCTGCGAATTTTATTTAATCTAATTTACACTATCAAAATTAATTTAATTAAATCAATGCTTTTTTTTATATACATTTGCAAAAGTAAGACCTGAAAAGGTCTTCCCTTGTTTACAAAGAAATTAACGGCAAAAACTAGTCTTAATACATTACTGATGTCAAATTAATTCCCAATGAAATAAGAGTTTCAGTTGAGCTGAAACTCCTACACCACATAAAAGTTTTAAGACCTAAATGCATTTTAGCTTCTCATTATTCCATATTGGATTGCTTCAGAGCAATCAGCTCATGAAGTAAATAATGAAATTGCCCTTTTCTCTTAATTCATGTAACCGAAATTCTACAAGAAAAATTTATTCTACAGCTTCACAAAAATATACATAGTAAAAATACTCACAAAAAAGAAATTTCATAAAAAATTTTATCTTAAAATTTGTTGCTTTTGAGAGGAGGGGAGGTTTTATACTCCTCAAATTAAAAAAAAATTGTATGAATTAATTATGTATAATAATTTTAACTTAGTAAAGATAAGGGAAATAATCTTTAAATTCAAAGGACAAGTATTACTTTGAAGTAATTACTGTAGACATCTATCCAAAATCCTTTTAGAAGTTTCTTTTGTGAACACAAAAATAGTAAGAATGGAGCTCGATTTTAGGTGGCGACGGTTTCTAAGTGGTTGGTATTGAAAACAAGCCTATTCAAAGTGTTCAGAACATAATAAACAGTGAGGAGATGTTTAAAATCTTTACGCTTCATCATTATTATCCACGTTTATAAAACACTCGCATTTTTACCAGGATATTAAACAAAAGATTATTTTCCTACAATCATCTTATCTTTTACTGTAATCGAGCAAAGATATACAGTTAAATAGGAAATTTTAGTGGATATATTGCAAAAGTGCAAGAGCAAAATAGTCGTAGCAATAATAGTAAACAAAGAAATGTTGGGCTTGTTTGGCGGTAAGTAAACGAAAACATAATCACATGTCCTCTTCATGATAATCGCGCTAAAAATTCTGGTCGTTTCCATGATTACATTGTATAGTCACGTGAATCTATCAACCAATCACCAGATTCTCATGTAAAAGGGCTGAAAAAAATACCGGTAAAAAGCCGGCTTTTTTCCCCAATTCCAAATTGCCGGCATTTTGCCGGTTTGCATGTAAACGGGCCTTTTGAGGTAAAAAAAAAATTATCAGTTATCATCCTTTCTTGACTTTCAACTTCATGAGACAACTAAACTATACAAGGCTAGTTATACCATCAAGCAAGTAGAGTGAATGAAGACATTTATAAATAATACCGAGGTCTTAAATCAATACGTATGCCCACGGAGTCAAAAAAAGAGGAGAGGAAATATTGATGTTATCCATCACTGGATCAAAGAGGGATGTTTCCTTTCGGAATAATGCATAACCGCTTTTGTACTTGAAAGTCCTTCTCTCTCCATTCCCATGGTAGATCCAATGATCGTATGCGGAAGTCATGTGACGCGTTTTGATAGATGACTTGACCCTTCCCTTTCCCATGGATTACTTTCCCTAGTTTCTTTTTAGAGTGTCTCTAAAAGCGGATTTGTAAATTTTCTTCTATTTGTAGAATGTTTGATACATTTCTTAAGTTAACGGAAAATACATTTAAGCATTTATTTATTCTGAATTATTTCTAATGATAGCTTTTTTTAGTTCCTTGATAAGAAAATGTAAGAAAACTGTCTGATATGCAAGAAGTGCTTTGAAACCAGTGGGTGAAGTACAAATAATCCTATCTAAAAATACATTTACTTGTTTTGCTTACTTTGTATTTAAAAATATATGCTGTGTCGTAATGACATCTTGAAATTTACAACGTAAGCATAAATGATTAATTAACTTTCAAAAGCTACATTTGCAAAAGCCTTACACACACACACACACACACACACATGAAAGATATATGAAAAGAACCAAAAACTCATTACAATGTTACATATTCTACACTACACGCATTAAGGCGATAATCGCGCTAATTCCATACCTTTTGTAGCATATTCTTGTCATTTGTCTGAACTGCAGCACTGATGCATTCTTTTAGAGGAATCGGTACCCCCTATACATACACTTTTCTAAAAATAATTGAGCATATTTATGTACCTTTTCTTCAGAAACTGTTAAATGTATTGACTTCAATTTTCTTTTCTGTATATTAAATAGACTGTAATATTTATACTTAAAAGAAATTTCTCAAATATATCGTATAGTTTTCTTAAACAAATTTATATTGAGCAACACAATGATTTTTTTGAAAATTGACATTTTTTTTGTTATGGTATCTGGTTTCCAGCCAAATATTTTGATAATATCTCAAAAAGTTCACTTAAGTACATATAATTACAAATAAATAATATGCAGTAAAAATTACAGGTGTATTTATGCAGTAGATTCTGAGAAAAAGGTAAAAGTTTTAAAAACGTCATTTTCAGAAAATTGCAATTTTAGTACAAAAAATGTCACTTTATCACAAAAATTATGAATTGCAACCAGTATTTGCCTTATTTTTTTAACATTATCCTCTTCTCATTTTCTTTTAAGAACTTTTCTTTTCTTTTTTACTTAGATTGTCCAGAAAATGCATATATATATATATATATATATATATATATATATCATTTTCCCGTATCGATATATTTTTATAATTTACATCATTTTCTGAAAATTCTGTATCAATCTTTGAAGAAATTTGAGGAAGACCCTTCTTAAAGCTGACCACAAAACTTTATAAATACCATGTAAAAATGTCTCAATATGTAAACGTATTGATTTGGGAATATGTAATTAAACGACATTTCGGAAGATTTCATTATGGATTTGTAAGTTCACATGCTAATAACTTCCTGAAATATCAGAATTCAAAAGTTTCTAAGTGATTTCTAAAACAGACACAAGAAGACTGTTTTTTCCTTTTAAATATGAAATTTATTTATTTTTATGTATGTAACCAAATGCATGGTACTAGATTCATTTGCCTCGTTCAATTTCATTCCATAGATTTTCGATTGGATTGAGATCTGATCATTGAGCAGGCAAATCTGTAAGGAACTTCGAAACATCTGTGTACAATACCGCTACATAACAAGAATCAAATAACACATACACTGAAAAACCACATTCCTTAAACATAATATTGCCTTCTTCAGCTTGAAGAGTTGTGGCAGGTGAATTAGGGCCCAAGCTTTCACTCTGCGTTTTCCATATTCGCACTCTACCATCTACATAAGGTAACTGAAAATGCAATTCCTTGGACCGCAGAACCATTTTCCCTTCATCAGTTGATCAATCCTTGTGCTCCTTTGTGAAATGGAGACGGATGTCTGATCTTGTTCACGGCCGATAATAGAGGTTTTCGAACAGGTCTTCAATTACCTAGTCTAAACCTAGTAATGTACAGTTAACAGTTCTTTAAGAGACTTTAGCAGTTACTCCTTGAATAAGACTCCTTGCAATTTAATGAAACTGTTACTCTTCTGTTGGACTGCCCAAGTCCATTTGCATCTTAGCAAATATTCAGCAGTTTGTACAAGGTTATTTTCCTCTTAGGCACACTGGGCTAATTAAATACTAATTAAATAATATCTAAAGAAAATATTTCCCCAAGAGGATTGTTAGGAAAAACGTAGATGGACCTGTTACACAATGACGTTATTAATGGTTTTGCAATAATCAAAGCTCGTGGAAAACCTTTGTTGTACCAGTAAAGTAACAGTGATTCAAAAAAGAATAAGGATGTCTAAAAGTAAAAGGGAGTAAAACGATAAGCTATGAAAAAGGCAAAAATTAACAAGCTGAAAACCAGTTAATGCAATACTGTATACTCCATAATGTAATCGCAAATGATTTCATCAATTTGCTGTACTAATTTACAAAAAGGTTGGTGAGTGGTCCGTGATTTTGTAAGGTGATAAATGAACAAGAGTTTCCAAATCATGCCAATATTCCTTACTTAGGATTGCCAGTCCAAGACATGGAGGCTCCATAGGTGGTGGATAGCGGAAACTCTCCAAACAGCAAAAACAAAGCAAGCGAAAAGAGTTAGAGAGTTAAAGGAAAATGCTCCCCGAACCAAAACTGGCAAGGTAAGAGCTGAAGGGTACTCTGAAAATAGTAGGGGGGTATAAATTAAAAGATCCTGAGGCGCCGGGGAGTTTAAAAATGGCCCTGAATCTGTGTCAACCCTTGGTGTAGAGCTCCGTTTTTTTGCTAGGTATTCCAATCTCTGTGAACATTTATAACTGCTACTCTCCAACACTTCACAATTGTAGCTATTTTGCTGATACTTATTCCCGGAACTTCGAGCGCCTTTAACCGTCCAGATTTAAAACTCAGTTTAATCACGCTTTTCTACATTTCTTCGTGTGCGCAATTGTGTACATATATATTACAATTAGCGTTTTATGCATTATATAAATTAGTTTGCTTTCTTAAAATGGATGATGTTAACATGTTCAGTAATTTTATCATGAATGTTAAAATTACAATCCTACAAAATTGTTCACATATATTTTACACGATATTCTTATAGTTTTAAATATATCATATCCCCCAAAGAATAATTTCTGTAATAAAATTAATTATGTCTTTTGGGTTGGAAATAACAGACAATTATATCTAATAAATATGTTGATTGGATAGATAAGTAATATTTATTTGAACATATAATATAGTCATTAAGAAATATATAATCATATTAATTAGTATGATCTATCCAAACATAAAGCTTGTATAGATTCCTTGAAATCCCAGCCACTACTTAGTTTTAAGCTCCTCTATTTATTATCTAATGGAACCTAGGTTGTTTTTTTCCTAAAGAAAAAGGTACGCAAACTTAAAGGCACTTTCTCATTCTTTCAGTTTATGAATCAATTAAAACAAAAATATCGATTCTGGTTCACTCTGTTTCTTGTACTCGATATTATTCTTACCATTTAATTTTTATTTTAAAATGCGATTCTCACACCTTTTTATTATTATTTTTATTAATATACTGACATTTTCTTATTACATTTCTCCTAAGAATTTAAATTTAATTCGGCAAGAAGTGGAGGAACAGATAAGTACAGGGAATGCCAAATGATGAAATTCTGCTAGACAATTTTTAGGAACAGTTTAATCGGATTGTCAAACCTTGAACGGGTTTTTAATAGAGATATCATTCGAATTAGACATTAAAACGGAACTTTTCTATGATCGCCTTGGAGAGGACATTTAGAAATTTTTTTCAAAGACAATTTGCATTCAAAATTTAATTTGGAAAATGTGCATATCAATCAAGAAAATGGAGAACATCGATATTTTAAGAATCACATCAGTTGAAAAGAAAATGATCATGTTAAAACACATCAAGTATGTTCTGTTCTTGCAATGATGGGACTTGTAGAAAAAGAATTTTACAGGGAAATTGGCCATCGCTGTGTATTAATTTGAATGTTAAGATTATTTCAACACTAGTGGATGTGAGTAGGCTCATTTATAAAGCTTGGCAGTCTAAGCTTTATATTTTTTGTCAGTGTTAATTGACTCCAAATTCGAAGGATTTATGCCTTACAGAGAACCAACTTTACTGGTAGATAACTCATTTATTTAGATTTTTTTACATTAATTTCTAGGCAATTTTGAATGCGAATGGTTCTATTATGCTTAAAAAGACATTTATGTTTGAAAATAAACACAAAAAATTGAAATTTTCTGATTCCTAAACTAGAAATAAAAGAGCCTGGAAGGGGTAAGCTAATGGTTTAAACATTAAATGAAAGACAGAAAAGGTTCTGAAGACAAAGACCTAAATTTAAAGTAGAGAGTGTAATTGCTAGATCTGAGGGAGAATCAACTGTATTTACTATAGACAATACATTTCAAATGGGAAGGAATTTCCACTCGATTATTGATGGAAATTACATTGCTCTGTAAGCTAAAAAAGTTAAATTTTTGTATGGTTAAAGGAATCAGAACTAGAACTTGATCTCTCTTGGCGTATTTCCCTTATAAAACAAGAAGTATCGACTTGGTGGCTTAGAGGCAGCGTGCCTGCGTCGAAACCCAAACTTGCTGAATCGATACCGGCTAGATTCGATAAATTTTCTGGATCCTAAAATCAAAGGCATGTATGTCATATGATTATATAGCATGTAAAAGATCCTTTGAGTAGTAATTTAGCTCTAGTACTCTCAGTCAATTTAAATCATGGCAATTTTCCGACGAGAGTTTGCATTGAATAAATTCAAGGGTCAAAAATTTTGTAGAGGGAGTCACCACTAGATGGTATCACTAATGAAATGGCTGTCTAACTTGGAGATTTAACGGTTCTTCAAAGGCATAACTACCAAAATGCAGTTAATTTTTTTTAAAGCAAGAAATGTTAACTATTGAGCTACAGTTAACTTCAAGGTAAAAACAACTGAGACAATGACATACATTTCATACATTAATATAAATTTGTATCACTAGTCTACATAAAATCTGTTTTTTGAATAACCTATGTCGATCGTCATACTTTGTATTTCAAAAGGGTAAGTAAATTGTGTAAGGTTTAAGATAAATATTAAAAAAATCAAGAACACGTGTACAAATAAATTTAAAATCCTTATCGGTTTCGTATTCTAGAGTTCGAAATACGGTAGCATTTACTTTTTATGAATAAATATATATATTTTTAAATTCCTTCAGTAGCATTTTTATGTTTTCAAACGAATATATCGTGTTTAATTCGCAAATTCAAAATACGACACGAAGTAATTTCGAAAAGTATATAAAAATACTAACACCAAATGTCACTTCTGTCTCGACAAAGGATAAAACGATGTATATGGAAAACTATAAAAGGAAAATTTAATAATATAAGAGAAGATCTTTCAACCACACTTCCACCTTGTACAGTGTTCAGAAATAGAAAAGAACTTCTTTAAGGCGCTTTTAACAACGCAATGCAATACTAGACAAGGGGTTTTGGAGAACTTAACAAGACACACTGTAGCCGTTTTTATTTTCAATATCAGCAGAAAAGTCTTTTTTTTTTAAAGTTTATTTTTTCTTTGCATAAATAACAATAGAATACTACAAACCCTCGAAAAAGATAACTTTTTGTGGTAGAACAAATCTTTCAAGCTCACGTCAGGGTATTGATACTATGTCTGAATAGTCTAGAATCTTGGATTGACTTTAATTTTATTTTTCTACTATATTTTTAATCTCGTTTACAGGTGAGATGCAGTTTTGTAAGAAAATAAAAATATTCCCAAAAAACAATTCTGGGTTAGTGTTTGAAAAACATTTTGATGGACAAGCCATTTTCGTTATTTATTATTTTTGATAATATAGCATCAAAATAAACTTAATTTTTTTCTAGTACAGATAAATAACAATGTATATTTTTTAACAGACAATATAGAAGTATTTTGCTGAAACCAATATAAAAAAAGAAGTATATTCATAATATAGGTTATACATATAAAACACATTTTTATATTCTTTCATTATATTATAATAAAAGTTACCGGAAATTGCTCAAAATAGAAGTTGTAAGGTGCTAAATTTATTTTTTAAGCCCCCCGCTCCGTTGAACTTGGAACTCGAGTCAGGAAGAACTATATTATATATTTGGGTAATGCAAAATCCGTAGAGAACTTGAACACATTTTGCATACGCATTTATAACTTCATTTCGATCTTTTTTATTTATTTCCATTAGCGGAGCCCCTATGTATACTTCATGGAATCCCAAGTTTCCGTGGAACACAGTTTAAAGTCACTGAACTATGTCAACTAACATATAAAACTATTTTTCGAAATTCTATTTTTACAAATCCGTTATTAAAATAGATATCAGTTAGAAAATAACATACAAGGGGTGATCAAATGAAAAGGTACGAAACGACACGGTGGGTACAAATATAGACTTTATTCAAAATATACACCATAGGCCTGAGCACAACGATCCCACTGATGAACAAGCCGCAGGATTCCTTGTTCCCAGAATTCCTGTGGCTGTGACGAGACCCAGTCCTTCACAGTGTCCTTCAGTACGTCGTCCGAGTTGAAGCGCTTTCCTTTCAGGTGTTTCTTTAGTGGACCAAACACATGGAAATCGCAGGGTGGTATGTCCGGACTGTAGGACGGATGGTTCAACGTCTCCCATTGGAACTTGTCCAGTTCCATTTGTGTGACTCTGGAGACATGTGGACGCGCGTTATCATGGAGCAGAACCACACCCTCCGTGAGCAGCCCCGGTCTTTTGTTCTTGATGGACCTGCGTAGGCGTCGAAGTGTCTCACAGTACACATCGGAGTTAATGCTTTTTCTGTGCTCGAGTAATTCTGTGCTCGCATCATTTGGACGCCGCTTTTTATAAGAGCCTTTGCATGCGGGCACCCGCGCATGATCCGATCCCAGTCAGAGTCTTCAATGGCATCCTGAGATGTCTCTCTACATTCTCCCTTGACGGAATATGCAAATATTTAACTGTTTCATTTTTATGTTGTTTCGTACCTTTTCATTTGATCACCCCTTGTAGATTTATTAAAGTAACGACTTATTTAAATGATTATGTATCAATTATACAATTTTAACTACTAAATGATTGATAAAAAATGCATCATTAATTCACTCTTATTGATATTTCAACAACGACTTTGTTCTGAAATTGTTTTTATGAAGAGCTAATACATTTCCAAAAGCATTAGAATCTATAAGCGGATTATAGTTTTACACTAAGAATAATTTATTTGTATTTTAATACTATAAATGCTGCTTTATACAACCTTTAGTATATTTACCTTTTCATAATTAGTTTTCATTTTTTTTTTCAAAAAAAAAGTGATTAGTTTTGTAACAATATATCCGCGAGTAACCCGCGAGATCTATCCTTTTGAACTTGGGCTTTTCCCATTCTGCCAAATTAGCACTTTGAGATTGAGCAACTCAACGTCACAAATGAACGCCACTACTAATAGTATATAAATAGTCTGTGAAATAGGGAACAAATCTTAGTTAGACAATATCGCCATATTAGCACTTCCCAAATTGTAGTTGCTTGTTTCTGGGTTATCTTCTAAAATTATAGTTGGTTAGTTATTAGAAGCTAAGGGTATTTCTACGTACAGGCTGCGAATTCTTAATCTCGTTACAGATAAATACCTATTATTTCTTCTTATTCAGTTTGGCTTGTCAACACATCGCATAATAAGGTTTAACGTGAAATTAATAAAAGTAAATTATTGTCAGTATCTATTGGGTATCATTTAGTATCCAACTTAATAATGTCTCGATAAAAACTGCATTCTGATCTCTCCCAATATCTGGTGAATGATGTGACGTTTTCACGTCACACATCTGAAATATCGGCTTCTTTTTGTGAATAGGATAACAGCATTCCTAAATATTGTGGAGTCTTTTCTCTGTCATCACCCCGAAATTGATGGCCGTGCACCTAAATGGCTGGATTCGACTTGCAAGACGGAAATTCCGAGAGCAGTTCGAGGTGTCAGAGGGAAACCACCCCCATGCTAAGACCATGCAGTTGAAAGAGGAATCCGTTAGAAAACACCAAAGAAAACGGTCATGTTGCCTCCTACCTCACAAATAACATATTCTGAAGTGATGAACAGACAATCTTACGAATTACTTCAATGTAAATACATATACTGTAGTTAAAAGATGAGACGAAAATAAACCAATTATTCAATTTTCCTAACTCTCGTTCGCGCTACCAATAATTGTCTCAAAAATAACAATGAACATCACTTCCACATCAATAAACACGAGATGGAGACACGGCAGCTTTTTATAGATAATATAAAATAATTTTATTAATTAAAAAATAATTTTTTTTCAGTATAAAACATAATGAAACATAAAACAAACATTAACAAAAGTAAAATAAAGAAGGCACACGCCCCCCCCCCCTTAAATCCGTACAAAGACATAAACTGAAGTAACATATTAATATACTCCAATACGATTATTTTGCTCTCGACAATAGTCGGAAGCTTTAAAATGACTTAAGAATGCCCTTAAAGTATACAAAACGTTTTCCAATATGTTCCCAATAAGTCACTTTTCGTACTGACTTACCATACTTTTCTAAAATCCAAACACTGAGGTCCCAAATATTTTGCTTCTCAAAATGAAAATGGAGCTCGTTTAAGCTTCACTCGCGTGCCCCTTGGGCCAAAAGGACTCTGGTTCATAGTGAATTTTCCTATCCCCCCTTTTTTATCTTGTACACAAGACAGAAAATCGAATGGTTTATTGGATTTTATTGCTCCGAGTAAAAGAGCGGAACACACATTATAGGTGGTTTTTTATTGATTGCCTTAGAATCTATAGTAGTTCCTGAGCTTCACAGGGAATGAAAAAGGTATGTGTCCTTTCCGGACACACACATGTTGTTATACTTTTTTTTAAAAAAAATAATTTCGTTTGCGGCCTCCCATGTGCATTTACTGGTTTCAGTGGGACAGTTCACGTATTTTGTTGTTTGAGTATGAGAAACAATATTGGGTATTCTGAGATTTTGTCAGATTTCTGACTGATTGGTAAATGATTGAATTTTGCATGCATTGATTTTGTTTATTTTTATTTTGCTTATTAAGATTTATCGGTGGCTTAAAACCAGTAATCCTCCTCTTAAGCTTAAGGCTGCAGGTTCTGTAGATTTTCTGGGTGTGAAAATCGTAGGTACGCGTGTAACGGGTCTATTCGCGAGCCTCCTACTAATCCTCTTGGGGAAAATTTATTTCTTCAAATATTGTTTTACTGAAAGCTTTCTCCCGAAGAAGAAGACGCGGTTTATGTAAATCAAGACTTATATTTATATATTAACTGTCTCTGTTGTTATAGCAAACGAAACAGGAGAGAAAGGTTAGGAGTTAGATGATAGAAGTTAGTGATTAATGTAAAGTAGTAGGAAGTTAGTCGAGAGTGACTCATCGATTAATAACTTAATATTTAAGATTGATAATTGACGATGAATTCAATAAGATATATTTGAAATATATTAATATAAACTAGAGGTCAAATAGATGAGAACAAAATTACGGTTATTTAGAACGTATATTACCCAAACATTCCAAAAGTAAGTGATTCAATTCATATATAAATGTTAAATATCTCGTCTACCTCACTTTTACTCCAATACGTATTTATAGGTGCATTCCCTAGCCTGGGTTGTTGAGATTATTAAATGATTAATAAAATATATTTGTTTTGCTTATGGCTGATCTTCATTCTAACTCTTAAACACTGATGGATAGGAGGAGACATCCATCACACTCGTATTATATGATTAAGTGACATGCCAAGGATTCTTTGGGTATCTATTTGGCTCTGGTAATCTTGGAAATATTAAATCAATTTAACATTGAGCATTCGCTAAGAGCTTTAATTTAATAAATTCAATCGACAAAATTTGGTAGCGGGAGCCACCTCTTGATGATGCGACCAGTGTGAAATGGCTTTCATGCTTGGGGACTTGCCGTTATCTTCAAATGCATATCTGACCAAATGCAGTCTATAAGAGGGGGAAAAAAGCTTAATAAACTGTATTTCTTCAAAATAATATAGTGAGCAGAACTTCTGGAATATTAAAAGTTAAATACTTCAATTTGGTTTAACAAGGCTTAGGAATGCAAAAAGAGGATTATTTTTTTCCCTCAGAAGGAGATAGAAGGAAAATTTAAAATAAAAAAAAATAAGTCAAGGAAGTTAATAAGGGTCATTTGTTATATGTGAATTTTGTAGTGTCGTACAATATAAAAAGTATAATTGTCATTATTATCATATAAATAAGAGAAAAATATTTTTTACTATTACAAATAAATTTTTAGTGCATTTTAAAACATTAAATTAAATATTGAATAAAAAGTTACTTACAGTTTAAAAAAGTAAGTAGCTAATGTAAACAGTTATTTATGAATTAAAGATTAGTAGCGTAATTTGTAAATAACATTATTGTTTTTTTAATGTATTTTAAAAGCACAACTTCAAAAGGTGATGTACAGATTGCAATAAATGTAATAGAAACACATTTGAAATAAAATATAAATAAACTTGCATCAATTCTTGATTTAAGCATGAATTCCCTGAAACATTTTATTAGAAGAAAAATACTATTTTAACAAAGTCCAAACCCTTATAATGTAAGAGTTTTTTTTAAAAAAACATATGTGTGTTTGCATATGAAGAATATTATCAAAAACAGCTAATTTTAATGTAATAAATATCGCTTTTTAGAAATCTCATTTAAAAATTCATAATTTATTAATATAATTACGCTTCTAAAATTAAAAAAAATATTAAGTCATAATAGAATATAATTATAGGAAAACTTTGAAAAAAAAACGTACATATTAGATTGTATTAATTTGTGATTTGAAAATTCTAAATTATTTTTTTTAAAAAAATGCTAGTATAATATGGTAAATAATCAAATGTTTTTAAAATTTTTACAAGTTTAGTATTTTATTACATTCTTTAAAAGGTTTTAGTTTAAACTTGGCATAGGTTTTGTAACTATGTAAAAAATAATTGTAATAACAAATGGAACGGAATTATTTTAAAGGATATTTCTTCACACAAATATATTTCATACTTATTTTGAAAAAGTGATTTCACTTTTATGCACTGATTTCCTATTATTCTGGCTTATGTTCCATCTCACACCTATTTTAAAATTAATTTTACATGATGTTTTATTTCTATTACATATAAAAACAATGGAAGAATTACCATTTCTGTAAATAAAAATTATTTCATTCAAAAGTTTTATTTGCTGCTACTTTTTATTTGTACTTTTTTCACAAATTATCCATCATTCTATTTATTATGGTTTTTTTTTTACTTTCTCTCGATCCCAAAGTGTCTATGGATGGTAACACATTCCTTTAAAAATGTAATTAACTTTTTAAAGCGATGATCAAGATATCTTCAATGATAAAGTAAAACAAGGGTAAAATACACAAGAGACTATCTTAAACTGTTTTTACTCCACTAATCGTTTTTTTTTTTTACCCTAAGACCGAATTCTTTAGGGGAGGAAAGGAACAAAAGCGTTTTTTACGGACCATTAAATTTTTACATAAAAAGTTTAATTAATCTTCCTGTATGTAGCATTTAATTAGAAAAAGAGAAGAATAATGCTGCCTGAATAGAAGTGAAGAGAAAACATTGACTAAATCTTTTTTTTTTCTTTCAAGAAAGGTATTTTTCGTTTTTTTAAAAAAAAGTTTACTAATCAGTCTAGCATTTAAATGCAAGTATTCTTTAATAGCCAAGTGTGCTTAGCGCCATCATTGTTCATTTATTTTAAAAAGGACTTGCATTAAAGAAAAATAAATATATTTTTAAATGCAAGTATTACTTCTTTTGCTGTTGTTGTTATCAATGCCATCTGATCAACAGTGTCAGATAGAGCCCCCAAAAAATTGTCGTGGGAAAGGCTAGCTTTACGTCTGTCGTTAGCTACAGTTTTGAGCCCCACGTAACAGGTCTATTTGGCTCCTTTCCTTCCCGATTTTGAGGGGGAACTGGTGGTACTCCCCCCTTCTCTCCTTTCCAGCAACCTCTCGAGGAAACCCTTTCCTCGACCAATATTTAGATTAATCTCATGATCTCATGCACTGAAACAACAATACCTTCTCCGGAATTCCAGCACTGACTCTCGGCATTGCATTAAGCGTCACTAACCACTATACCAAATGTCCTCTAGAATTACTTCAAGATTCCTTAAATAGTTTGTGATGAAGGGACAGATGTCCTGTGTGGTGCCCTTCACATTCCTAAAAAGGGACAGTGAGCATACATCTGGTCTATAGGAGGGTACCTGAGTAACATATACCACACACGAAGCTCGAGGGTAAATTCATGACTTGACCTGACAGTAGTCTGTCTTCCTGACCTGCTCGAGATTTCCTGTGACTGCCGGTGCTGTTTCCATTCGAATCCGAAGACTCCAGGAACCAACAGACAAACTTATTTCAGCTCTGGACAGTCGATAAATAAAGTTGTTTTGATTACTTTTCTATAAGGTGCGGTTAAATCTATTACACACGTGCAGAAAGCTACGGATAACAATTGGTGTACACCTAGAATCTCGCGCAGAGGACTTATGTGGGCATTGATATGATGTTACTGTCGATCAAGTGGCAAAAGTAACAAAATAAAGTGGATCATGTCACGCAAATCCTTAACTCAAAAAGTTTCTTCTTTTCTTCTTACTTGATATACATATACTTCTGTGCAAAAATATGGCTATCCATGTATCTTCTTATATATATATATATATGTGGAATCGCCTCAACAAGAAAAGCAGGCAGTCTTCGCGCGCAGGCGCAGCTGACCCAAAGTGAAACCGAAACTCTGCTTTGGAGAAGACAGAGAGAGAGAGATGAGCGAGCGAGAGGTCTCGACGAGGAGGTTGGAGAGCCAACGCTGCTGAAAGGAAAAGCAACCGGGAACGGACTGGCCGAGAAGGGACCAGATACCCTATGCTAGAAGTGGTGTGACGCGAAGGTCGCCCATGCTTCACCTGAACTTCATAAACAACGTTGAACTACGTGTATTACCATTGTGAACTGTGGTATGATAAGAGAGAAAAAGACTGAGGTCCACGAGCAGGCGTTCCCGTCGTCGATACATCAAGGAAATCTATCTGTTATAAATTAGCTACTTTTCTTTAATTAATTATTGTTAAGCTTTGAATATATCAAAGGAAAGAAAAGCTTTAGATCCCTGTTGTCTCCCACACATATATATATAGTCTCTCATCAGTAACTAATACATATAATATCAGTTTTTAATGTAACTATCTTAAGGTTGGTAATGCTCAAAAAGTGAAAAAAATACAAGAAAAGACAGCTACTGACGCTTGTAATCACATCCAACTAAAAGGAATATCGCAAGAAAAGACACTAGTAAATATATTTTACGGTCCTGGTTAAGTCATATTTTAACCTATGATTTGGTTACTGAGTGAGTGTGAGTTTTATTTATGTCCCACTCTAAAGAAACACGAAGACTATTGGCGACGGATTTTATAAATTTTGGGTCAAGTGGCGAAGATGATACCTAAGATTACTCCAACCACTTCGAAATACCACACCATACTAACGGAAATACTCCGATCCTCGACAGATCTAATGTGCTTCACTACTCGGTGGGTTTTCAGTGGCACCAGGAATTGAGCCGATGACATTCCGGCCACGAGTTCGTGATCATATACATTTCGGTAACAGAATCTTCATTATTGTCTCTGAATGTTCTCAAATCTGTTTTATTGAATTTAAGCACTTCAATTTTGCAAGGGTCCACAATCTAATATGGAACGTGGAATATCGAATACATATAATGCACAGCGTTCGTCTTTTGACCTTGGTTGAAAACTGAGACGTTTGTTGGCAAGGGCCTTTTTGTGTAATATTTAAAATGTAATGTTAATTCAATTTATCTGTTGGTGAAAATTAATATAATTATTAAGTTGAATTATATATATATATATAAAAGTTATCTTTCACTCCCCATTCTTTCACAGTATTTCTTCTCCCTGTTAGCACCTAAATAGAGAAACTAAAACGAGAATGATTAATTCAAAGGATTAAGATAATTACATCTCGTCTTTTCGCCTTTCCTGAAATTGATAAGATAAACATTGTAAAACAAATTGTGTGTGTCGGCTTCAACGCACGACTGGATATAACTCCTTAAGTATGGTTATCCTTGATTATATAGCAGGCAAACATGGTAAATAAATGCATCTCCTTATAATGAAAGCATGCATGCATTTTCCTTATTCTGTTTACATTTTTCATATTGGTTTGGTATAAAATAGTATATATATATATATATATATATATATATATATAATATATATTATATATATAAATTCTCGTGTCACAGTGTTTGTAACCAAACTCCTCCGAAACGGTGGGCCGATTCTTATGAAATTTTGTGCGTATATTCAGTAGGTCTGAGAATAGGCGTAAACTAGTTTTCATTCCGATATTGTAATTAGGTAAAAAGATATTAATTAAAAACCTTGAAACGCATAATTGTTTTAACCCTGCACGTTATTTCCCCGCCTAGCGTCGTGAATGAACAGAGGGTGAAATTTTTCGGTATTTTCGACGTTATTTAAACAGCCATCTGATTTTTGTTTTTAAAATCAGACAAAACATAATTACAGAATCGGAAAGATCATTTCTTTTGCCACAATACATTTTAATATTTTTGTAAAATAATAATATTTTCTATTTTTTATGATTTTTTAAAATCGAGTTAAGACCGATACGTTTTTATGAAAATCTTTTTCTAAATCATTGCGTATGAATTTATTTTCGTGTTATTAAAACGATATTTTGTGTTAAATACGTTCATGCGTTTTTCTTTTTGAATCAGTCATTTAAAAAATAAAATGCTAAAAACTTTTTTTCTATGATTTTTTTAAAAAATACTCAAAATTTTAACTCAACATTAAATAACTTCGTCATTTATTAAAACCATCTTACGCATTTTTTTCCGTTTGTAGAATAATGTTGTCCAATTTTTGTGTGAAGATTGAAAAACTTGCTTAAAAATTACGGATTTTAAAATTTTTTGTGTGATTTTCGTAAAATACAGTTTTTGCGAGAAGTATATTAAACAATTTTTTTGTACATTTTTTATTCAAAAGTACTTTGATTTTGCAATTAATGTGTGAAATTTCAAAACTTTAACGTGAAAGTTAAGCCCCCAAAAAATGAAAAATTAAAAAAAATTCTCAATTGCGTCGTTTTCACTTTGTGTTAGCTTTCTGTTTGGAAGACGGGAAAGGTTGAAATAGCTTTGTGTCTATCACTGAAGCAGAAAAAGGGAATTCCTTCCTAACATTGCTATTTGCGGCGGGACGCTCATTCATATAACGCATCACAACCGATAGTTTTTCTTATTCTTCAAGATTGATTTTTATTGAAGAACAGTGGATTATAAGAAAAATATATCATAAAAATATAAGGAAATATTCTGAAATATATTTTTATCACATAGTATTATTTTCTTTTTGAAATTTATACTATAAATGTGTAAATAAATGCTTTTTACCTTTGTTTGGTAACTTTTTTTTAAATCTAACACTCAAAAGCAACGCAATAAAGAAATTAACAGTCGTTTCAATAGGTAACGGTAAGAATTTTTGCATTAATTATATTTGTGAAAAATTAAATCGCGTTTTTACTCCGTTATCATTATTTTAAATAAGTTTATTTACAGTACATTTAAATGTATTGCTTTAAATAAATATTTTTTAAAATAAAGTAGTATTGTTTTCTGTAAATCATTAAACGAAATTTTCCAATCGTTATGTATGTATTTTTTATAATTATGATAAGTAAACCATGTAAACTAAAAAAGTTCATACTTTTCTCTTTTGAAATCAGTGATTTAATAAATTTATGAATACCAAACATCATTTATTTCGTCACGATTCGAATTTTTCCCTTAAAACAATAATACTTTGCCTATTTTATGATTCCTTCTAAAATGAACAGATATCGATTCATTTAAATGAATATGATTTTTAAAAAGTTCATTGATCATCTAGAATCAGTAATTAAAAAAATTAAATGCCGAAAACTATCTTTTCTTTAAGAATTAAAAAAAACTTTTTTTTACAAAATAATGATATTTTGCATATTTTATGATTATTTTCTAAAATGAATCAATATCGGTGTCGAACATTTAAAAAAAATCCATAATTTTACATTAAATTTAAAATTGTAGCGAAATTTCGTAATTTGAAAATGTTAAACGAGAAAGCCACGACACGCACTCACGGCCATGCACTCACATCGTACGCGTCACACCCACACAAAAAATCTGGCATCAGAAAGAAAGGAGGAAATTAACATAGGGATTAAGTTATACCCTCAGTAAAAGCCCGTGCAACGCCAGGCCATGCAGAGTACGGTGCTGCGGTCGGCAAAGCCTATGTATGACTACGAGTGTCTGGCACAGTTATTAGATTGGTTACTGCTGCTACAATGGCAGGTTATCAAGATTTAAGTGAGTTTTAACGTGGTGTTATTGTCGCCACACGAGAGATGGAACATAGCTTCTCCCAGATTGCGATCAAATTTGATTTTCCTGTACGACCATTTCACGAGTGTACCATGAATATCGAAAACCCTGTAAAACGTCAAACCTACGACGCTGTTGTGACTGGAAAACGATCATGCAAGAACGGGACCTATGACAACTTACTAGAATCATTAAGCGAGACAGACGTACAATCTTCCCGCAAATTGTTGTAGATTTTAATTCTGGGCCATCAAGAAGTGTCACCGTGCTAAGCATGCAAGGAAACATCTTTGATATGGGCTTTCGGAGCCAAAGGACTACTCGTGTACCCTTGTTGACTGCACGACACAAAGCTTTATTCCTGCTTGGGCCCACCAACTTTGGACTGTTGATGACTGAAAACACGTTGCCTGTGTGACGAATCTCGTTTCAAATTGAATCGAGCTGATGAACATGTACGGGTACGGAGACAACCTCATGAATCAATGGACCCTACATGTCAACAGGGGACTGTTGAAGATAGCGGGGCTCTTTGATGGTATGGAGCGTGTGCAGTGTGCGTGGGACCCCTGATATGACTAGATACAGCTCTGACAGGTAACAGGTACATAAGCATCCTGTCTGATCACCTGCACCCATTCATTACCATTAAGCATTCCGAAGGACTTGGGGATTTCAGCAGGACAATGCGACACCCTACATGTCCAGAATCCAGAATTGCTACAGAGTGCTCCAGGAGCACTCTTCTGAATTTAGACACTTCCGCTGACCACCAAAATCCCCTGACATGAATATTATTGATTAAATATGGATGCCTTGCAACGTGCTGTTCAGGACAGATCTCCACTACCTCTTACTCTTAATAATTTATGGACAGCCCTGCAAGATTCATGGTGTCAATTACCTACTTCAGACATTAATTGAATCCATGCCAGTCATGATGCGGCACTGCTGAGTGCTCGTGAGGTCCCTACTGGATATTAGGCAGGTGTACCAGTTTTTCTTGGCTCTTCAGTGTATCATCAATTCTGTTGCATAAATATATTTTTTTCATAGTAAACGAGAACCTTTTTAAAAATGTTCATTTACTTCACTGTTAATATCACTTCCGGTGTTAATTAAATTAATACTCTCGCCATTATTAATCACTGTGACTAAAAACTTATTGTAACTGAAGTATGATATGTGAACCTCGTAGATACGTGATTTACGAATCGTGAAAATCTCTCATCAATGGTTGTTACTATACCTAGTCGTCCCTAGTGCTCTACCAGAAACGAAATGCAAATTAGGCTTTGATTTTAAAAGTTGTACTTATCTGAATCTTTCATATTTATCGAAATCAGTATTGAAATCACCGCCAAGTTTGTGTGGAAGTACATGATACTCTTTTTCAGCAGTTTAGAATCATCTCCCGTATTTACTAAAGCTCATAATCATCATTTTTTTACATATTTAACAATAAATACTCTTAGAATTTAAAATAATAAAATAGACTTCAAATCCTCATTATGTACATTCACCATATAAGAAAAACATTCAAAATGATAGAAACGTTTCAACATTTGGCTTTTTCAATTGTTTCTTTACGTACTTCATAAAATAAGAGAATGATTGAAAAACTGACGAATTTTTTATGGGAAAATGGAAATCAGATGAAAAATGTATTATAAAAAACAAACATATTTGTTATTTTATAATAATAATTTTCTTCTTTAGATTTGAAATTTGAAATTTATTATTAATAATCATTTATCAATTTCTCGTGGCAATCATTTACCTAAAAAATGCATTGAAACAAAAATCTAGTGTATTGAAAGCAGTAAAAAAGAAACAAAAAAAA
>BMAO01011012.1:0-19160 GCA_019973975.1 Trichonephila clavata
GTTTTAATTAGTCAATAGTCAATAAATTCTTCTCCAGTAATAACTCAAATTAAAGTTAATAACAAAAACAACTTTAATAATCCATTATTTACTAATTGTTAAATTGGTCCGGAGCTGGTTATAGCGCCAGCCACTCGCTTCAAAGGGATTCATATATCTAGTAAACAAAACACTTTTTTACAAAAACAAGGGGGGAGGGTTACAACAATTTTCTGGTGCAAAGAATCATCGCCAAGGGGTCGATGAACTGGGGTTTTAACAACTCACGTTAAGAAATATAATTCCCTTACACACAATGCTCCTAATTGCATTAAAATATTTATAGCTGTGTGAAAAATACTATGCATTTTGCATACATTTGCAATATAAAATTTAGGAGCCGTCTTGCTTAAGTTTAGATTCGAACGTCGAATCTGTTGATATGTTGTTTCGCTTCTTCTTTACAGGTGGGTTTCTTCCCCCACAAATGCAAATTCCCTTACACACAATGCTCTGAATTGCATTAAAATATTTATAGCTGTGTGAGAAATACTGTGCATTTCGCATACATTTGCAATATAAAATTTAGGAGCTCTCTGTATTGCTTAAGTTTAAATTCGAACGTCGAATCTCTCTCTCTGTTGATATGTTGTTTCGCTTCTTCTTTACAGGTGGATTTCTTCCCCCACAAATGCAAAAAGGTACATTTTTCCATTAGAAAAACTTTTTGAAAGCCATTGGACTAACTAACGAGTATAAAACATTAGAATGCTCACAATCTAGTGGAAATATATATATATATATACTAGCTGCATGGCCCTGCGTTGCACGGGCTTTTACCTAGGGAATAACTTAATCCCTATGTTAATTTCCTCCTTTTTTTCTGATGCCAGAATTTTTGTGTGGGTGTGACGCGTACGATGTGAGTGCATGGCGTGAGTGCGTGTCATTGCTTTCTCGTTTAACATTTTCAAATTACGAAATTTCACTACTATTTTAAATTTTGAAGTAAAATTATGGATTCTTTTAAATGTTCAACATCGATATTGATTCATTTTAGAAAAAAATCATAAAATATGCAAAATATCATTATTTTGTAAAAAGAATGTTTTTTTTTTTAAATTCTTAAAAAAAAAGGACAGTTTTTGGCATTTTATTTTTTAAATTACTGATTCTAGATGATTAATGAACTTTTTAAAAATCATATTCATTTAAATGCATCGATATTTATTCATTTTAGAAGGAATCATAAATAGGCACAGTACTAGTGTTTTGAAGGGGAAAAAATTCGAATGGTGACGAAGTAAATGATGTTTGGTATTTATAAATTTATTAAATCACTGGTATCAAAAGAGAAAAGTATGAACTTTTTTAGTTTAGATGGTTTTCTTATCATAGTTATAAGAAATCCATACATAACAATTGAAAAATTTCGTTTAATGATTTACAGAAAACAATACTACTTTATTTTATAAAAATATTTATTTAAAGCAATACATTTAAATGTATTGCAAATAAACTTATTTAAAATAATGATAACGGAGTAAAAACGCGATTAAATTTTTCACAAATATAATTAATGCAAAAATTCTTACCGGTACCTATTGAAACCACTGTTTATTTCTTTATTGTGTTGTTTTTGAGTGTTAGATTAAAAAAAAGTTACAATAAAAAAAAGGGTAAAAAGACTTTATTTACAAATTTACAGTATAAAATTAAAAAAGAAAATAATACTATGTGATACAAATATATTTCAGAATATTTCTTTATATTTTTTATGATATATTTTTCTTATATTCCACTGTTCTTCAATAAATCAATTTGTAAGAATAAAAAAAAAAAACTATCGGTTGTGATGCGTTATATGAATGAGCGTCCCGCCGCAAATAGCAATGTTATGAAGGAATTCCCCTTTTTCTGCATCAGTGAGACTCAAAGCTATCTCAACCTTTCCCGTCTTCCAAACAGAAAGCTAACGCAAAGTGACGCACCTCGACGCAATTGAGAATTTTTTTTAAGTTTTCATTTTTTTTTTTGAGGGCTTAACTTTCACGTTAAAGTTTTGAAATTTCACATATTTATTGCAAAATCAAGGTACTTTTAAATAAAAAATGTACAAAAAAAAATTGTTTAAATTACTTCTCGCAAAAACGGCATCTTACGAAAATCACAAAAAAATTTTAAAATCCGTAATTTTTAAGCAAGTTAACATCTTAACAAAGAAGATGGACAACATTATTCTATAAACGTAAAAAAGTTTCGTACGATGATTTTAATAAATGACGAAGTTATTTAATGTTGAGTTAAAATTTTGGATATTTTTAAAAAAATCATAGAAAAAAAGATTTCTGCATTTTATTTTTTAAATGACTGATTCCAAAAGAAAAACGCATTAACGTATTTAACACAAACTATCGTTTTTATAACACGAAAATAAATTCATACGCAACGATTTAGAAAAAGATTTTCATGAAAACGCATCAGTCTTAACTCGATTTTAAAAAAATCATAAAAAATAGAAAATATGATTTTGCAAAAAAAAATTATACTGTATCGTGGCGAAAGAAATGATCTTTCCGATTCTGTAATTATTTTTTGTCAGATTTAAAAAACAAAAATCGGATGGCTGTTTAAATAACGTCGAGAATACCGAACAATTTCACCCTCTGTTCATTCACGACGCTAGGCAGGAAAAATAACGCGCAGGGTTAAGACAATTATGCGTTTTAAGGTTTTGAATTAATATCTTTTTAACTAATTACAATATCGGAATGAAAAATAGTTTACGACCTATTCTCAGACCTACTGAATATACGCACAAAATTTCATAAGAATCGGCCACACCATTTCGGAGGAGTTTGGTTACAAACACTGTGTGACACAAAAATTTTATATACGAGGGTGAATCGGAAAATAAGTTTCCCCTGTTGACTGTGGTCAGAGTTGAGTATGAGACTCAAATCATAGAACAAGACATTAAAGATAAGTCATAACTTTATTTTTCCACACAAGTACCAAGCACAATGAGACATTTGCCATACCACTTGATAAGCTTCAAAAAACCCAGCCTGAAAACTCAGGGCTTTGCTTACGGAAGAAGCGTTTACTTTTGCGTGGACTTTTTAGAGGTTGAAACCATCAATGTTACGCGCTACTGTGACACCCTGTCGAAATTGAAAGATGCGATTCGGAAAAAACGGCCTGGGTTTCTCAAATCTGGCGTTCTGTTGTTGGATGAATACGAGACCACACTTGGAGACGGCAACGCAAAACCAAATTACAACTCTTGGTTGGGAGCGCCAACACCATCCGCCGTGCAGTCCTGATCTAGCACCAAGTGAATTTCATCTGCTTCAGACTTTGAAGAAGAATCTCGCTTGAAGGTGCTTTGGAAGGAATGCTAAAGTCAAGCCGTTAAACGCTTATTCCATATGCAAAGCCCTGAGTTTTTCCTGGAGGGCTTTTTGATGCATATCAAGCGGTATGACGAATGTCTCAATGTACATGGTACATATGTGGAAAATAAAGTTATGTCTTATCTTTAATGTCCCATTCTACGTTTTGACTTTCATACATAAATCTGACTACAGTCGATGGGGTAACTTATTTTCCGACTCACCCTCGTATTAGATATATAACTTCAGTTATATATATACTTATAATTATATACAAACTTCAAAAAAATAAAGCGTGAATTTATTTTGCACACATATTTATAAGTTTCGTTTCGATTTTTTTTATTGTGGCTCGTGGATTCCCAGGGAACCAAAGGGTTCTGTGGAACACAGTTTGAAAACCACTGATCTAGACATTTCATATATATAAGGATAGGAATCATAAATGCACCAAAAGTTTTTTCTTGACAGCATGAAAAATTCGAGCCTCGCGCTGTAAAGAATTTAAGAACCAAAGCAAAATGTTCTTTGCGAATGAAACGAATGAGTGTGCAGAATTCTTAGAAACTGATCATTCCATATTACTCAACGAAAACACAAATTTGAATATAGTAATGTTTAATTAGACTGAACTTGCCGCAATGCGGCCTACATTCTACAAATCAAGTTACACACTGACAATATTTACATTTTAGATACTGAGGTGCGTACTGCAGCGCCCTCGCATTTCCAATATTTCGGCACACGCGCTATTTAAAATGAATCAAAGGCCTTACGTGGCGGTTGTTTAAGCCTTTGTGTTTCAGAGTTCCACAGCATGGTACATTTAAATTCACTCGCTGCTCAAACTGTTAAATTGCACTATAAAAGCATAAAAATGCATTTTCAATGTACGATCTTTTAGAATCATAGATGGCAGCAAAATACAGTTCGATTTAACAATTTCTTTGCATTGACTTATAAATCTCCGGAATTACAACAAATTTTAAATATATTATGTTAGATGCTTAAAAACTAGCTTTACAAAAAAAATTCTATGTTATTTTGTTGGGTGTACTCTAAAATATTTATTCAATATATTAGTCTTAATATTTTATATGTAAGGCACATACGCAATCACTGAATAAAGTAGAATGTTCCATCGTTTGGAACACCGCAATACAAGTGCTTTTCATTTTACCTTACTTTTTGTGATAATGATAGAAAAGATCTGTTCCTCCCTTTTCCTATTTTCTATTTCCAGGAGGAACAGAATGCAGCTATGGAGTGTGTAGCAGCAATAGACTCTTTGATCTTTCGGTGGAGGTTTAAAGCAGTGGTTTTTATCAGTAATTCGATTCATGTTTGCTAAATGCTGATGGAATTTTTTGCTCTGGCTCTTGAGCATAGATTCCATTTGTTTTATAAAATTTCTGCATGTACATACAAATATACAGCTTACTTTTCGTTAACGTAAATAAAGATAAAGGTAAATTTTTCTATTATTTTTTTTGCCGGTTGTTTACTTGGCGGAACTCCTTTCCGTTTCGACCGAGCGGTAATCTTACGTTTTCCACCATATTAAAATTGTCATCTAATTTTCGGTGTCGAAATCAGACAAAAAATAATTACAGAATCGAAAAGATCATTTATTTCGCCACGACACGGTATAATTTTTTTTGTAAAATATCAATATTTTCTATTTTTTTCGAATTTTTTAAAATAGTGTTAAAACTGATGCGTTTTTATGAAAACTATTTCTAAATTGTTGGGTATGAATTACTTTTCGTGTTATTAAATCGATATTCTACACTAATTAACTTCAAGCCTTTCTCTTTTAGATCCATTCATTTAAAAAATAAAATTCCCAAAACTTTTTTTTAAAAGAATTTTTAAAAAGTAGTCCCAATTTTTACTTTACATTGAATAACTTCGTCATTTATGAAGGTAATCTCACAAAACCTTTTCCCGTGTGTACAGTAATATTATCCGTAACATATACGAAGCTTGAAAAAATTGCTTCAAAATTACGGATTTAAAAAAAACATTTTGTGATTTTCGTAAACTTATGTTTTTCTGAGAAATAAATTAAAAAGTAGTAATTTGTGCACTTTTTATTTCAAAGTACGTTATTTTTGCAAATATTTGGTGATGTTTGAGAGCACTAACGTAAAAATTATGCCCTTAAAATGAAGGTAATGATTTTTAAAATAATTTAAAATACGCGATTTTACATTTAGCCAAACATTGGCGTCGAAAATTAGCTTTGCGCCAAAGACATTTGACCTGTTTCCCCTTCGACCGCATCTAACTCAAGGGTTACACTAAAAAAATTCTGCCTTAAACAGGGAGAAATCAGTAACTTTGGCGAGTAAAAAAAAAATGCGAGTGAAATTTTTTTTTTCCCCGTCATCCGACGTTTTCGACCATCTTAACTTAAAACTTCATGACCACAAATGCAGCAAAGGGCTAAGGTTAAGCCGAACCAAAGTCTCCCCAAAAGTTCTCCCAGGATAGGAGTTTAAGCTTCCCTGCGGGAAGCAGGCACTCCAAGAAGCATTCAACCATCTTAAAATTGTCATCGAATTTTCGGTGTTCAAATCAGACAAAAAAAATTACAGAATCGGAAAGATCATTTATTTCGCCACGATATGGTATAATTGTTTTTGTAAAATAACGATATTTTCTATTTTTTCCGAATTTTTTAAAATAGTGTTAAAACTGATGCGTTTTTATGAAAATTATTTCTAAATCGTTGGGTATGAATTACTTTTCGTGTTATTAAATCGATATTCTACACTAATTAACTTCAAGCCTTTCTCTTTTAGATCCATTCATTTAAAAAATAAAATTCCCAAAACTTTTTTTTAAAGAATTTTTAAAAAGTAGCCCCAATTTTTACTTCATGCGGAGTGATATCGTGTAGCTCGGAGTTAGAATCAACGGATTACGATTTTTTCATTTCTGCTAATTTTTCCCACGTAAATTAATTGTACTGATAAATACTTATTCTAACATGTGATCCTCTGTTATTTTTATGTACTTTTCATTTTTTTGTTTTGTTTAAATATACCATCCTTTAAGCAGCATATCCAAGATCACTCGATTAAATTTGTTGATTCACTCAATAGCTCTGATAATATTAATATGCAAAACCTTGAAAATAATACAGCCAATATTAAGAGGAAGCGACCCAGGAGAATTCTCCTGGACTCGTACAATCCTCCATAACTTAAATTTCTCTTTTTATTTGCTAAATTCAATTCTCTTAACTATTTTTGTTGCACTTTTATTTATTGCATTCAATGTTAACTGCTCTTGTGACGGAGTGCTCAGAGCTCCCGCTACACTCAAGACTATAACTGCAGCACTGCCGTGCGCGGTCAATGCGAAAGAGAGTGTCCGCCTCGCAGAAACCCGCTGGTCGCTTTTTTCATACTTGTCTTAAATTTTTTCTCCTACTGGACATTGCGTCGCCACACATCATTACACACAAAAACAAATATTCTGAAATATATTTTCTATCACATGTATTATTTTATTTTTGAATTTTATACTGTGAATATGTAAATAAAGGCTTATGAACATTTTAAATCAATTTTATCATAAAATAATTAATAAGTTAGTTTTGTATAAAAAAAAACTTTTTTTCTTCAGATACGTGTTTAAATAATTTAATTAACACAGTGTCGAATGAAAAACTAAAATTAAAATTAAAAAATTAAATGTTTTTATCAAATAGTATTCTTTTTTTTTTTTAATGTTTTTTTTCAGTGAATGTTAGCATATAACTAGGTTTTCCCCCCAAAGTGGATTTTTAACACTTATATATGTTTAATTAAACATCCAAATGTTTCAAGAGCTATCTGTAGAATTTTTTTTTATTATTATTTATAGATAATGTGGATTTAAATTAATATATTTTTTTAAAATCAAATGAATATTTCTATTATTTCCTTATTAAATTAATTATTTGTTAATAAAAAGTATATCGCCTATTATTTTGGATAAAAATACGTTCTAGAGACATTTTTAAGCTAACTGTAAGTAGCGATTGATTGATTAATGAAAACCTGAAAATTATTTTATTATTTTAGATTCCTAAAAATTATCTATTATTAAAAAATTATGACTTTTTTTTTACTCAAGCATCAAAATAGTTTTCTTTTTATTGTTTAAATTTATTCTTTTTTTACTAAAGCAATATTGTTTTTGATATGTCATGATTAGAAACTTGAAGATAAATCTTATATCTGAGGGGAGAGTCAGGGGGAAAATAGTTCTACACTCAAAAAAGCCACTGTAACACCGTGCTGTAGAAAGAGAACTGAAACCTGTTTGACATTAGTAAGATCTGGAAAATATTTTTTTTTTCGAAAAAGGGAATTGTAGTGACGTTAATATAAAGGAATCACACACATACCAGGAACTTTGATAAAGGAAGGTGAATTTCCATGGCAGTATGTTATGCATTCGAAAAAAATTTTAATAAAACACTCAAAATACTTAAAACAATCATTTAATAATTTCTTCTTTTATAAAGATAATTGCATTAAACATTATTCCCGTGTGTCGAATATTTCAAAAAATCCTCACAATTTTACTTCAATATTTAAAATAGTAGTAAAATTTTGAAATTTGAAAAATTTCTACTTTTTTGTCTTTTTTCAACATACAACTATCTTTAAAAAAGGCTACATTTTCGTTTCCGGGGGCTAAAAAATTGCCACGAAAGAACTGAAAACTGAGTGAGCGATTTTTAAATTCGCACTGGACCTCGAAATTTTCAACCGTGGTCAAGTGACGAGGACGACACCTGAGCTTTCACCCATCTCTAATAATTAGAACACCATACCAACGCAAGAACAAATTTCGAAAAAGAGAGTTTTAATGACATAGTTAAAGAAATCACTCTCATCGCGCACATAAGTGCTATCGGCCTGAGGGAAACAGGAAATTTCCATGGGGATAAAGTTATTCACTCGGTAAAAGCCCGTGCAACACCGGGCTAAGCGGAGAGGAAAGAAACAAAGAAATCAAAGTAATTTCGAAAAATAATATTGGAAGTGTTGAATTTGTGAAGAGAAGGGAAAATGTTAAGCGGCAAAGCCATGACAAGCACTCACGGGTCATGCACTCACATGGTACGCGTCAAAACCACACAAAAGTGTTGGCGTCAGAAAAAAAAGGAGTAAATTAACATGGGGATTAAGTTATACTCTCGGTATAACTTAATCCCCATGTTAATTTCACATATGCACATATGTATGCACTCGGTAAAAGCCCGTGCAACGCCGGGCCATGAAAGTTAGTTTTATATACGAGGGTGAGTCGGAAAAAAAGTTTCCCCTGTTGACTGTGGTCAGAGTTGAGTATGAGACTCAAATCATAGAACAAGACATTAAAGATAAGTCATAACTTTATTTTTCCACACAAGTACCAAGCACAATGAGACATTTGCCATACCACTTGATAAGCTTCAAAAAACCCAGCCTGAAAACTCAGGGCTTTGCTTACGGAAGAAGCGTTTACTTTTGCGTGGACTTTTTAGAGGTTGAAACCATCAATGTTACGCGCTACTGTGACACCCTGTCGAAATTGAAAGATGCGATTCGGAAAAAACGGCCTGGGTTTCTCAAATCTGGCGTTCTGTTGTTGGATGAATACGAGACCACACTTGGAGACGGCAACGCAAAACCAAATTACAACTCTTGGTTGGGAGCGCCAACACCATCCGCCGTGCAGTCCTGATCTAGCACCAAGTGAATTTCATCTGCTTCCGACTTTGAAGAAGAATCTCGCCTGAAGGTGCTTTGGAAGGAATGCTAAAGTCAAGCCGTTAAACGCTTATTCCATATGCAAAGCCCTGAGTTTTTCCTGGAGGGCTTTTTGATGCATATCAAGCGGTATGACGAATGTCTCAATGTACATGGTATATATGTGGAAAATAAAGCTATGTCTTATCTTTAATGTCCCATTCTACGTTTTGACTTTCATACATAAATCTGACCACAGTCGATGGGGTAACTTATTTTCCGACTCACCCTCGTATTAGATATATAACTTCAGTTATATATATACTTATAATTATACAAACTTCAAAAAAATAAAGCGTGAATTTATTTTGCACACATATTTATAAGTTTCGTTTCGCGATTTTTTTTATTGTGGCTCGTGGATCCCCAGGGTCTACCTTGTGGAACCAAAGGGTTCTGTGGAACACAGTTTGAAAACCACTGATCTAGACATTTCATATATATATGGATAGGAATCAAAAATGCACGAAACGTTTTTTCTTGACAGCATGAAAAATTCGACCCTCGCGCTGTAAAGAATTTAAGAACCAAAGCAAAATGTTCTTAGCGAATGAAATGAATGAGTGTGCAGAATTCTTAGAAACTGATCATTCCATATTACTCAACGAAAACACAAATTTGAATATAGTAATGTTTAATTAGACTGAACTTGCCGCAATGCGGCCTACATTCTACAAATCAAGTTACACACTGACAATATTTACATTTTAGACACTGAGGTGCGTACAGCAGCGCCCTCGCATTTCCAATATTTCGGCACATGCGCTATTTAAAATGAATCAAAGGACTTGCGTGGCGGTTGTTTAAGCCTTTGTGTTTCAGAGTTCCACAGCATGGTACATTTAAATTCACTCGCTGCTCAAACTGTTAAATTGCACTATAAAAGCATAAAAATGCATTTTCAATTTACGATCTTTTAGAATCATAGATGGCAGCAAAATACAGTTCAATTTAATAATTTCTTTGCATTGACTTATAAATCTCCGGAATTACAACAAATTTTAAATATATTATGTTAGATGCTTAAAAACTAGCTTTACAAAAAAAATTCTATGTTATTTTGTTGGGTGTACTCTAAAATATTTATTCAATATATTAGTCTTAATATTTTATATGTAAGGCACATACGCAATCACTGAATAAAGTAGAATGTTCCATCGTTTGGAACACCGCATTACAATTGCTTTTCATTTTACCTAACTTTTTGTGATAATGATAGAAAAGATCTGTTCCTCCATTTTCCTATTTTCTATTTCCAGGAGGAACAGAATGCAGCTATGGAGTGTGTAGCAGCAATAGACTCTTTGATCTTTCGGTGGAGGTTTAAAGCAGTGGTTTTTATCAGTAATTCGATTCATGTTTGCTAAATGCTGATGGAATTTTTTGCTCTGGCTCTTGAGCATAGATTCCATTTGTTTTATAAAATTTCTGCATGTACATACAAATATACAGCTTACTTTTCGTTAACGTAAATAAAGATATAGGTAAATTTTTCTATTATTTTTTTTTTCAAAATGGCACGACGTAGATTAAGTCTTTCTAAAGCACTGAAAATGCTTCAAGAATTGCGGAACAACTAAACCACAAATAACAAGTTACCGGATCAAAACCTGCAATATTAGTTCATGCTTTTACCAGAAGCACGTGACATGCTTTGAAAAGTTTTATCCAGCGAGGAAATAGATTGATTTTTTAGCATCTGTGGGGAGCGGCGGATGCTATGTAACAGGTCCTAGCGATAGAGAGCCCTAACGTCATCGAGAACTAAAACAATGTACTCTTGCACATGAAAACGACAAAATTCTTATTATTGGCAACATGACGAAAAGTATATTTTATCTTAAAATAATACTATAGATCTTTAACTTTCGGCAATCTTCAAACTACTTAATGATGTGAGTGTTATGTTCTTGTTATTTGTAACTCCCAAGGTCATTTTAGGAAAAAATCGCAATGCCATATAGCCTATGGTAAAAAAAATGAACATACTACACATATTTCTCTAGGTGTTTAAGTGGTACTATTAAGTGATTGCGAAGCTCATAACCGCTCTCAAAATTTTTATATAATTAGGCCAGAAAGGTGTTTATGCTATGGAAACTTTTAAAGTGTGAACTGTCAAGGGTAGAGGGAAACTGGCCCAGTAGAGAATTTAAATGCCCGATTAAGGCTAAGTGACAACTCCCTTTGGGAGAATATGAACGGTTAAACTGATTGGAAATATCTTCGGTTTAGAAAGGATCTTTAGGCAGGTTCCACGCAAGGCAACTTTATGCTAATCAACACGTTTTCTTTCACCAATCCTGTAGTGTGAAGATGAAAAAGAAATATTTCACACGCGGTCACAATGCTAAGAGTAAGTGCCGGACTCATTGATACAATGGTTGATTAAGGAGAAGAAACAAAAAGATTTCTTTCGCGTGTGAAGAGCATTGCATTCACAATAAAGTAAATTAGTGGAAAGGAAAACGTTGTTTTCGAGAACTTGAGGGAGTAGTATGGCAGGGAATTCAAGCTCATCTCCTGTGAAGGGGGACCCAGGCGAATTCTATTCAAAACTAACTCCCGACTAGGCAACACAAGTTGAATCGCGTGATAGGGGCCTTTAGAAAAAAGGGTGGTGATTTTGCTAAATCCCGTCAACTGTGTTGGAGAAAACAAAAAACACGATTTTTTATATGAGAGAAGGACTAATATCAATTTTGATTGTTAGTGTAATCATGAAATTCTAGAATAAAGTATTTATGGTACTACTGGTATGGAAAATGACTGTTGGGTAATTTATTCAAAAATGCAAGACTGTATTATTATTTTTTGAATAACATTTTCCAGCAGAAGTGAAAATGAACAATCCACAGGATTTACAGGAGGCTATAAAAATTGGAGAAAGCTGTCAAATATAATTGTATTCATTACTAAAATGACTAAATTTATGTTCGACTATTGATAAAAAAAATCGAGTTAATGGAAATAAGTTAACGAAACGACTTAAATTAATATTTTAAAAATATTATAGGTAATTTGGTTCTAGTATATAATTAATTTGCACTTCGAGGAAACCATGAATCAATAAGAAGGCTTAATAATAGAAATTTGATAAGTTCAATCAAATTATTAAATAAATATGACTCTGCGCCGATGGATCATAAGAATTTAAAAAAAACGAAAAATAGAATTGTGCTTTTAAGGCCTGAATCACAAGAACACATTAATTCTGCGTTAGGAAAGGATATATGTTTTTATATGTCGTGTTTAATTTTATAAAGGATATCCTTAATAAAATTAAACACGACATATAAAAACAGCCAATTACTATAGTGTCAAAATGGATTATACTCCTCATATTTCCCATAAGGAACAAATTCTAGTCCTTTTCTCTTCTTCAATCATCTATAAACTTCAAAATTCACATACATACAGGATTAACAAGAAATAAGTATAAGTGATACGTACGGAATTAATTCGTATCGTATTGCAAGAAAAGCGAAATGTTAAATCATAAACTGGAAGCTGGGACTGATATTTGCGGGATTGTAATAATTAATTTATTATATATATATATATGTTAGGAGGCATCCCCTCCCCCTCTACAGCTTTTTTGGCCAATATCTTGGCTTCCAAGCCTCAGGCCTTTCGGACCTAGCTCATTCGATTCCTCTCCATCTGCTCTTCCAGTTATTATAATTTCATACCCATAGGGCTATTTCTTCCACAGTTTTTAATTATTTTAAACTTTTTAAATTTGTTTAAATTCACAATATCTCTGCTCCTGTCTAGTCTCGGACTTGAGATTGGAACGAACTGTTCCAATCGTCGAGTCCCATCCTGTTATCTACTTCATTCCCATTGTGTAAGCACAGGGAGGACTTAAGCACTAAAATATCCTGCTCCTATGTTAATCCTAATGGGGAGTGGAAAAAATTCAACCCCTAAGGAACCTTGGAACTTGATCTTTGGAGGTTCACCATATTTTCGTATTAGCGCGAGCTTTACGTGAATTGGACCCCCTCCAGTGCTTCCCCAGTAGTAACTCGAATCTTATGTTACATTGTTTGACCGCAACGGCTGGATTCGATTGTTCTCCCTATGAGCATCCCAGGTATATTTTTTTCCGGGACAATAGCCCCATTTATTTACCCAAAATTAACATTTTTAAATTAATTTATAAAGTTTTAATTTTTTTAAATCCCGCATATCTCGGAGGATTTTTGAGCTTCGTTAATGAAACTTGGACCATAGGTTCTCCTCGTTGAGCTCTTTCATCTGTTATAATTCATGTATAGATAGTGGGCGTAAAGGGGGAATTATCACTAAAATTAGAGAATCACCATATTATTCCTATGGGTTTGATCTTTTGATGATGTCACGATGTTATAGAGATAAAAGGATGAAAACTTGGAGATCACCTACTACTCTATGTGCATCGTTGGGATGTGCGTGATCATTTTCGTCACAGTGGCTTCCACCTTCGTGGGGAGTTCGTTTCGTTTCCCTTTGCAAATCTAGCACCGCCCCATTTGCTACTACCCGACTCTGGACCGTTTGAATGGATACCTCTTGTGTTTACCCACAACCAGGCCGAGTTTCTAGTTGGTGGGTGCTTAGCTTCTGTTTTATTTAATTGTTTTAAATTTTTTAAAATTACCATAACTCAGGGCTTTTCAGGCGCATGTCTTTTTTTTTCTCCGGAACAATTCTTCCCACCGAGACATTCAATATGAGGTCTCAGGTGTCACAATCGGTTCACCTCAACTTCAGATACAGTCTGCCAAAAAACCCTCCATGTTATTGGTTCTATTGTTCCTGTGTGGGGGTGTTTGAATTAATTTAAATCGTGATTATCTCGGGTTTGGCTGGTCCGATTGACTTAAGGTTGGTATCGTTCAACTCTGCTCGTGACCACCTTTCGTCCTTGGCCCAGCTTGACCTGTTCAAGACTTTTGTTTTTTATAACAAATACAATAAAGTACCTATTACAAGTTGATTAAATTTAAATATTATTTCAGGATACATTTTTCTAATAATGGAATGGGGTTCCCCCCCCCCCCAAATGCCTTGTTGTTCGTAGGGTTCCTCAATTCAAGCTGTGTTCCACGGAACCCCAGGATTCCACGAGTCATAATAAAAAAATTGAAAAGAACCTTATGAATATGTATGCAAAATGTGGATTTACGTTTTCTATGAAATTTGTATAATTATAAGTATCTAAAGCGCATCTTATTCATTAAAAACTGTAAATTTTATTTATATATAACTTTATTTGGAAAACTTTTAAAACTTTTATTGTAATGTAACAGAAATAAATGAAAACACGTTTTATCTTTGCATTTATATATACTTCCTACTAGATTGTTAATATTATATTGCTTTTACTACCTTGGGTTCCATTAGATAATTTTATTACTCGTCAGCACAATGTCTAGTAAAACTGCACCGCTTTTTCCATTTGTGGATAAAAACACGTAAAATGAAGGAGAGGAAAGAATTTATCGGAATATCAAACAAATTCGATGCGTTGAAAACTAAATTTAAACAAGAACACAGCTCCTATATTTTATATTACAAACTCTCTCATGCAAAATACACACTACATCTCACACAGCCATAAACATTTTAATGCCATTCAGAAAATTATGCTTAAGTGAAATATATTTTTTTCAATATGAGTGACTACAAAAACAAATTCAAGTCAGAATACGTAATGCGGTTGCATTTAATCTCAATAGACCTAGACTTCGACAGTTTGTGTGAAAAAAGATCACTGATTCATCGCATTATTATTATTAAACTATCTATGCTTTGAATAGATGAAAAATAATGAAATAAATAATAATTCATTCCGTCTATTGATGCTGTATTTTTGTACGATATTTACACAATGTTTCTACAAGACTATTTGTATTATACTTTAGCTACCATAAGACTCTTGTAACTCACATGTCTACTAAACTCCCACCAATGGACGTGCATTAAATAATAAATATCAATACGTCTACGTTGCAAGCTAAAAATTGTCCCATTTTTTTAAATTATGTAGAAATAATTTTATTATGATATTTAAATAAACTTCATTTATCTAGATAATGTGTTAAATGAAACCTTCAATGTATTAAATACCTTTTTTCTATAATTAGTATCGTTTTCTACAAACGTAGGATAACGTGAAGGATAAATTTTTAGAAAGATTTTTATCTTGTTACGCCAAAGAAGTATATCTTCTTAAGTGCGTACATAACTACACACACACTTTTTCCAGTAACTAAACCATCGGAGATCTGTGCAATTTTCTATTAAAGAAGCTAATCCAGAGTTAGCAGCTTGAAATTAAAGTTATTGGGTAAGGGCTACGACAATAGATCGAATGTGAAGAGGGAAAATATAGGAATTTCGAAACGGATGCTTGATATCAATTCTAGAGCATTATATGGGCCCGTGTGCGACTCATACATTAAATTGCGTCGTTTATGACGCTGCCAGCTCCAGTACTGAAAATTCTGCTTTTTTAAACACCGAACAAGAGGTATAATTACTTCCTGCTTCCCCATATAGATGGGATTTACTAAAACAAACAAAGGAAACGTCTACCTTTAAAACCGTAAAGTGCTCAACAAGGTGAGAAAACCGTTTATTTGATAACGAAAGCAAGGATAAACCAGTTTCGAATCCCTTCCAACAATTTAAGACAGCTTTCTATTTTGCTATTCTTGATTACGAGATCTCTTCTTTAAATGAAAGATTTTTCTTTTATTATCTGAAGGGGCTATTCAATATTCCGTTTTCTGTATGAGTGTCATAACAATTCTAATGATCATCTCATGAAAGACTGCATAGTAGGAAGATATTAAGATCGTTGTCCACATTTTCACAAAACCCCTTTATCCAACAGATGGCGTTGTTTGCAACTCCGATGACGTCAACGGTGATAAATTTGGTATCTGGTGGCCTTTCGTTACTATAGCAACGGAATTTGGTTAAGGGACAGACAGATATACCTGTTTTAGTACGCATGCGCTGTTTAAAGAAACGGGTGAGGGCAACCGGGAGGAGTGTTGAACCGGTTGAAAGGTGGAAGCCAAAGCTTTGTAAATAGGTTTAAGAATGGAGAAGAAATAGAAAAGAGAGTTTTAATTTTTTTGAGGAAGGATCTGGTAGATCTTCCGTTGAAATTTAAAGAAGATTTTATTTTCAAGTTTTATTTTTGTAGAGAGATATATTTTTCTTATTTAATTTTTTTCTTGGAGAAAAATCTGAAATCGTCATAGACGGATCAGATCAGGGAAATAATCAGTTTCGATTTGAATCTTTAACAAAAGAAATGAATTTTTCTAAAACAATTGTTGTTAGAGCAAATTTTCCACAATATTTCGTTATAGTCTGTTTTTGACCCCACATATCATTTCTTGTAGGGAGAAATTTTTCTTTACGATCTATTTATTTATTTTTGTTTGTGCTGGAGAGAAATAGCATCTATCGTTTTGTAACTTTTATGGAGCGCTGTCTTTTTTTTTCCTTCTTATTTTTATATCTTGTTGGGCATGGTATACTCAAGAAAAAATGGTGTATTGCTTTCAATTTGTTACTAGTTTGAATAGCGTTGTTAAGACTATTACTGTGCTCTTTTTTCAAACATTATTTTGGAGACAGTAATATTAAAATAATTCATGTTGTTTTTCTTTCAGATTTTTATAAATTGATTCTGGAAATAAAAAGTCAGTTGACCACTCATTTTAAAAAAATTTTTAAAACGTAAAAATTTTTGAGAATCTTTTTTTTGAAGTTTTTTATTTTTAAAATTTTTTTGTTATTTGAAGTGATTTTTGTTTCTTAGATAATTAAGAAAAAAAGTTAGAAAATATGTCTTGTTGCTGAATTGTAATAATTATTTTCATAGCTAAATCCTGGAAAATACATGAAATTTTTTTAAATGGGAAACCTGGAAAAAATATGAACACTTTTAAATATTTACGTAGTAGAACATTTTATGGAACATAGATATGCTTTTATAGAACATAATTGTGCAACATTTGTAATAATTGTACATTCATTGAAAGAAATTTTTATATATAAATTAACATCGTAACTCTTATATCAATCAATTCAAATGATTGGAATTAAAAAATATAAGTGACGAATGTTATTGTTTGGGATAACAAAAAATAAATAAAACTGCTTTACTCCCTTAAAAATAATTTTTTCTAACAGATAAAAGAAACCTTTGGATAAACTGGAAAGCACTAGTTTCTTTGCATAAATTGCCACCAGTGTTTTTTAAAATAAGGGCCCCGGTCACTTGCAGCTGGAATCGCTAAAAATTTCAGAACTTTTGATATATATATTTTTGAGTATAAAAAACTTGTTCGCCATTAATAATAACAATAATTTAATTGTTTCTTTGGATTATTTTATAGGGGTATCGATAAAATCGAAAGAATGTTGAGGAAATACTTTGTCCGGAGGTATCGACAGTTTATCCAAAATTTAATAACATAATTAAAATAAATAAGCACATCCATATCATTGATATTTAAATTTAAATCTTACATATACGTTATTAATAAAAGATGGTCTCAGAAGTGAACTCAAAACACAATATATATATATATATATATATATTAGTGTACCTAAGCATGCGTAAACTTTGCGCAGCGTTTATGGGGACGAACAAAAATTTTGTACAAAAAACGGGGTCACTATTCCGAAAACTTTAGAACCCCTCTCTTCTATGAAGGTTAATGACAGTGTATCTGTGGGCATCTGGACTATAAATCAGTCCTGAATCCCATACCGTGAGAGTCTTAGATGTTTGTAGGAAGGGCAGTGTCGTAAGAACGTCACTATAGTAGCTAACCCTAGACTTACTCCCCCCCCGCGTCTCTCCTAATCTGAAGGAAATAGTTATGTGGAAAAACAGTATACTATTTTCTTTGCCTCCCTCAATGGCTTATGTTGCCTAAATATGATGTAGACTGTGGGGCCAATTTCTTTTTTCTTGACTGCTATCAGAATACAATTAAGCGATGGGATAAAATTAGAACAAAGCACAACATTTTAAAATGAGTCAATTTTGAAATCGAGAGTAATGAGATTTTTTTTTTTTTTAAAGTGAGAATTTTCCCTTTATGAAGGAACTCAAAAAAGTTTTTAAAAAAAGATAATATTTTTAGAGGTTTTCAGCTATAATTTCTTTAAATCATTAAAAAAGAGACCACTCTAAAAAATAGCAATTAGACATATGTATAACGCACTAAAATAAAGAGATATAAAATTGGATAATAAAGACGGTTGCAACTTTATCTAAAAACATAGCGAATTCAGGACTGCTACTTGGGTTAGAATCACTTTTGTGTCTTGTAAACCTTCCCCTTTTGCGTATTGTACTGAAGCTAATTAAAATTACAGCATAGCGTAATTAAAGAGCATCACAGTCTCTGAAAAAAAAACAAATCAAGGAAATTGATTATTTTATGAGAATTCCTTGCAGTGAAAAGGATAATCCAAATGGAACCGAGCATAATATTAATTAAATTATAACTGACATATTTTCACAAATACGTATTTTCACTTCATGATTATCAATGTTTGGTTTAAATGTCTGTAATATTGTTACAGCTATATTATATATAGCTGTATTTCTGTGGCTAAATCTTTTCTATTATGACGATAGTTATCTTAGGTATATAACTATTTTTAGTATATTTTTGAAATATATATATATATATATATATATATTTATATATATATAATATATAATATTACAAAAATATACAAAAAAATTAGTTATATACCTAAGATAACTATAGTCATAATAGAATAGATTTAACCACAGAAACACTAGAGCAAACTCCTAGCCTTAGGAACCAGGAAGCATTTTTAAACAATGTTTTTCTGCCAGCCAACCATCACCTGAATTTGCCAATACTCTGGGCCATAGGGAAAACAATAAATTTCTAGAGAAGTTTAACTATCATTATAAATAATACCATAATCTATT
>BMAO01011013.1:0-24177 GCA_019973975.1 Trichonephila clavata
ACAAAAAACAAAGAAAATAAAATCTATACAAATAAATAAAATTGAAGTGTCTGTTTGTAATTTCAAATTAGCAGCTTTTTACTTAATGCACTAAAAGTATATACGGTACTCATAACAAAAAACCAATTTTAAATTTTTTGTCTGTCTGTCTGTCTATCTGTCTGTCTGTCTGTCTGTTTGTTCCGGCTAATCTCGGAAACGGCTGGTGCGATTTTAAAAATTTTTCACTAATGGAAAGCTACATTAACGGGGAGTAACATAGGCTATATTTTATTCCGTATTCTTACGGAACGGAAACTATACGGGTGAACGTGAAACTGAATGCAAGATGAACGCCAAATTGAACGCCAAGCTGAGCTAATGAAGTCGTTGTTTTGGTTACTGGCGACCGATGCTCTTCATGAGACATAACAGTGTTACGCGCACATCATAATTCGCTGACACGTGCCATATTTATTTTTTTATGATAGTTATCTCACTGTTCAGTTAAGTAGAGCATCGGCTGTTTCGGATGCACTTTTAAAATAATAAATCAAGGCTTCATAAGCAAAAAGCAATGCAAGAAACAAAAAATTGATAAGTTTTAATCCTTTCTCTTTTTTTTTATTTACATTTTTAGTCACATTTAAACAATAGTTAATATTTGCTTAATATTTATATTGTAATCGAAGAATAATAATTTTCAAGGTATCTTTCATTTTTCTACCTCTCTGTTTTTCTTAATTCAAATTGTTCTTAGTTTCTTAATTGTGAGTTTTTTCATTCGTTATATTTAAGCTGTTTTAAACTTTAACAGCTGAACTTCAAGTATAATAATTAGAAATCAATGTTAAACATTGTTAGGTTTTTATTCATGAAAATATTTCAGATTTTGATAAATTATCTTAGGTTATTTTATTTAGTTAACTGCGTAGGTAGTTGTTTCTAAAATAATTCAAATTGTTCTTAATTTCTTAATTGTGAGTTTTTTAATTCGTTATATTTAAGCTGTTTTAAACTTTAACAGCTGAACTTTAAGTATAATAATTAGAAATCGATGTTAAACATTGTTAGGTTTTATTCATGAAAATATTTCAGATTTTGATAAAAAACATAGCATTTATCATGATGTTCACAATCTCAATATAAAAGAAGATTCGTGGTTGTGTGAAAGATCCATTTTAGCACCTATAAACGACCAGGTTACTGCGCTTAATCAGCGCATGTTAAATAAGCTTCCTGGTGAATACCTTTCCATCAATACAGTTTGCAATCCGGATGAAACGGTTAGTTATCCAACAGAATTTTTAAACAGTATAATTGTGCCTAGTCTACCTCCTCATAAGCTAGAACTTAAGATTGGCGTTCCCATCATACTACTCCGTAATTTAAACCCACCAAAACTTTGCAATGGTACTAGGTTGCGAGTAGTGTCATTGCAAAGAAACGTTATAGAAGGTCGTATAATATCCGGATGCGGAAAAGGTAACATATACTTATACCACGAATTCCCATAATACCATCGAATTTCCCGTTTGAATTCAAAAGACTACAATTCCCTGTAAGTGTCAGCTTTGCTATGACAATTAACAAGTCACAAGGGCAAACGTTAAGCAAAGTTGACATAGATTTAACTAAGAGTTGCTTTTCACATGGCCAACTATACGTGGCATGTTCACGTGCGAGGAATGCCACTGGCGTTTTTGTTTTAGCTCAAGAAAATCGTACACCAAATATTGTATATAAAGAGATTTTTCAATAAATTTAATACTGTATATAGAGAGGATGTTCAATAAATTTATACGAAAAAAAACCACACAAAAATTAACAAAAAACAAAGAAAATAAAAAAAAATAAAACAATAAACACCAAAAAGCAGAAAGAACACAAAAATATAAAAACAAACCATTGATTCACAAAGTAAAAAAAATGACATTAAACTCTCTCTCTCTCTATATATATATATAGCGTGTATGTATTTCTTAACGTGGAATACAGAATTATTAAGTTTTCGTAAGATCTGTGAATTGAACAAAACACTTTTTTGTAAATTTCTACGTGAACGAAGTCGCGGGTAACAGCTAGTTTAGAATAAAACGCATGTTAAAGTGTGACATCTTGATTAAAGTAGTGTCATCTGCTCTTCCTAAAACATTTATAGTTTTTGTCTTAGTGAATGGAAAATAGTAAACTTGATATTTTTATAATGCTAATAAAGTGGGTTATAAAATAAAATCATAAAAAAATAGTCACTTTTTGGCAAAATTTGCAAATTTAGGGTAGTCGGATACCTTAAGATCTGGGCCGATGTGAAGTTGAACGCATCTTGACTGATTTGTGGTACATGGACGAGATCTTAAAGGCCTATGTGAGGCCTTTCGAAGCGGCAGTTGACAGTTAATTCCTTTTTATAAGTGGCAAAGTTCGTGCACACGTGACTCGCGACTCGGCTGGTCTATGAATACATCGCAACTGAGAATATATTGAAAGTATAGCCAATCAGATCGTCCTGCAAATGGCCAGATGGATGTTAGCAGGCAGTTAACGCTGAAAGTTGGCATGTGCTAATTTTGGAGTTTGGAGTGCCACTTTAGGCGTCTTCAGTTACTTGATCGGATCTTAAAACAACGAGAGCTTTAATATTTAAGATATGAATAAATAAATTCACAACAGTGTGAAACTATTAATAGTTTAAAGATGTGTATTATATCATTATAAACAAGTAATATAAAAATAATTTTTAAGCCAATTCCTACTTTGAATGGATGAATAGAAAGTAATTATAATTATATACACACATGGACAAAAAAAAAAAAATAGCGCATCAAGAAGGAGTCGTCAAAAAGGAAAAGAAATTTTACATACGTAATGACTACTTTGATGTAAATAAATGATTAGAAAATCAAAGAAAAATGATCATTTATTTCAGAGAAAAAGACAAAAGAACAGAGGATTTAATACTCTGTTCAACCCCCCCCCCCTAGCAAGAATGCACGATGCTATACGATCGGGCATTGAGGTATAAAATATTGTATGATGTTTTGAAACATTTCCTTCTATATTTGATGTAACCTTGCCTCTAGTTCGTTCAAACTCGTGTGATGCCCAACTCGCCGTCCCAAATGAACCCAGATATACTCGATTGGAGACAAACCTGGGGATAGGGCCGGTCAAGGAAGGGAACAGTCCTTTGGCACCCTTACTGTGTGAGTTCGAGCATTGTTTTGTTGAAAAATGGCTCCTGGGAACCATCGCATGAGTGGCAACACATGGGGTTGCATGATGACGTGGTCATACAGCTGGGCTGTCATGGTGCCACGGATCAGTACTAGGGGTGACCGTGTATTGTAGGCAATGACACCCCATACACCATCACACCAGCTGTGGGAGAGGTGTGTCGCTGTAAAGCAAAGGCAGGATTGAGGCGTTCACCACGGGCTCTCCACACACGAACACGATTGTCATCACTGTTGAGATTGAATCTGGATTCGTCGCTAAAGACGATCTGGTTCCATTCTGCTGCAGTCCAGTTTTCTCGTACGTGGCACCACTCCAAACGGAGGCGTCAATGGGTGGACGTCAAGAGCTACACACGTGATGGGCGCCGTGATCCCAAATGTCCTTCAGCCAGGCGCATTCGTAAGGTCCGAGAAGACACAAGGGCCCCCAGTGAAGGTGGTATCTGTGCCTGGATGGCAGCCGATGAAGCAGTTGGCTGTACGCGTGCATTTCTTATGATGTGGCGGTCTCTTCGATGACTGGTCTGTCGACGAGGGCATCCTGAGCCTGGTCTCCATGTAAATGACATCTCTCTGATCCACTGGTCCCAATACCCCTCGCAACACAATCAGAGCGGCCTAATTGACGAGCTACTTGCCTAGCTTACCACCCATCATGCCGATGATTCTCCCCCTCTAAAACTGCGACAGCTGCATATTGCCTTCGAAAACGGCGTAATGGCATGTCTACCTTTGTAAACGATTCAGCACACTCAAACAATCTTTGGTTACCTGTTTAATACTCCACGGAGAACGACGTTAAACGCCCTCCACCGGCTATACGTAATGCACAATCACGTTGCATTTCTAATCATTTGCATATCTCCCCGACATATAACTTCATGCCAGGTTTCGTAACGATCCCGCAATTATTTCTTGGTGCGCTAATTTTTTTGTCCATGAGTTTCAGCCAAACTAGCCAAACCAGGTGTGTGAGCATGATTTGTCTGCTTTGTTCTAACAATGCACACCTGGTTTGGCTAGTTTGTCTGAAAAACCGGTTTTCGACGCCAAGTGTGTGTTATCCACTACAAGTTTAAAAAAACTTATTTCAACTTGATTGGATGAATAGAAAGAATTTTATTATCGATTGAAAGTTTGAACAAGTATAAATGTATAAACATATGTCTATACAAATAAATTAAATTGAAGTGTCTATTTGTAATTTCAATTTAGCAGCTTTTTACTAATTGCATTTAAAGGTATATAAGGTACTTATATCAAAAAATCAATTTTTAAAGTTTTTGTCTGTCTGTCGGTGTGTCTGTTTGTTCCAGCTAATCTCGGGAACTTCTGGTTTGATTTTAAAAATTCTTTCACCAATGGAAAGCCACATTATCAGCGAGTAACATAAAATATATTTTATCTCCATATTCCTACGTAAACGGGAACTATGAGGGTAAAACGTTGACGTTACTTACTCCCGCCAAGTTGGCGTAAGGTTATGCATTTGTGGTCAATAATGGAAATTTTAATAAAAATTTTCTCACATTTGTAACAAATAACTTAAACATAGTGTAATTTAGCATCTTTACAAAAAGCAATTTTTAAATGGTTTTTTATTAAACGTCTAACGTTTATTACGTTATGTTCGTTAAATGTCAAACTCAATCTTTGAGTTTCATTTGAAGTTCCCAATTCCGACAATTCCAGATATTTTAATGCAAATTTTCTCTCACTTTTTAAAGAGGGAAACGAAATAAAGTTTTAACGAACTGCGCGCGCTTGATATTGTAAATTCTATGGTAATATTAATTGACAGTTTCATAAAAAGTTTTGATTGCTTTAGTAGTTTTGATTAGTTTGATTAATTTTAAAAGTATTTGTTATTTTGAATTTTTTTAAACCTAATTATACAATATTCATATTTTGCACAAAATGTTTCACTTATACTGAACCTAGATATTTTACATGGAGGTTTTACTTTGAAGATATACTAGATATTACTAAGGAGGAAGCCATACAATGTCATATGTCATGTTCATATTTTGAAAAACTCTCCCTGTATTCCAGAGAGCGTAACACCGGCAGATGAAACCAGTCTCTCTTAAATCATCAAGCTAATGGGGATAAGTTGAAAAATTCAGTCTGAAAACGAATATGAGAGTGTATCTTCATAATGACGTAGATTTGCAATTGAAAATCGGTTATGGATGTTTGGACGCAAATGCTGAAGGTTATATTTTACTTTCACAGAATTTTGTAATGTAGAAGAAAATGATGTAAATCTTATTGCTTAAATTTACTCGGGCTTGCAACGAAATTTAAATTGGGATCAGTGGTTGCGCGCAAGATCAATATTGGCGCCTAACAATGACATTGTCCATAAAATTAACATTGAAAATTTAAACGACGTGAGGGGGAGGGGGAATGGAGAAATATTTATCAATGAATACAATAATGGGTAAAGAACAAAGTACTTCATATCCCACGGAGTTCTTAAATTCACTTGAAATTTCGGGTGTACCCTCACGTAAACTTCAACTAAAACTAAATCTACCAGTTATAGTTATGCAAAATCTCGATGCTCCTCAACGTGGCTTTGTATCACAAAGCTGATGCAAAATATACTTGGTGCCAATATTTGAACATATTTCATGAAAAGGGATAGTGTTATCTTACCTCGAATTCCAAGTATCCCCACTGACCTACCGTTTCAATTCAAACAAGTTCAATTTCCAGTTTTACTGTTGCTATTAACAAAGCTAACATTTCAGGTAACAGGGGTTTATTTGGAAAAGCAATGATTTTCCCATGGCCAACTATATGTAGCTTGATCGGTGTGTCCAATGCCCAAATCTTCACATATTTGCAACTGACGGAAGAATATATAATATGGTATACAGTAGCATCTCTCTTAGAATAATATTCTATTTTGAGTTCTTTTAAAGAGGAATTATATATTAAACGTAGATACTTTCGATTTTTAAAAGTATTAATAGTTTAAGTTATTGAATATTTGTTGTTAATTATTATAATAAATTACGTTTTCAGTTTTTTTAAACTAAGCTCAATTTTAGAATTTTTAAATTTTATTGGTTCCAGTCAAGCAATAAAAAAATTACCATATTATGTTATTTACTTTCTAATGATAATGATTACGACTTTGACAGTTATTTAAAGACATCAACGCGAGCGGAGCCGCGGGTAAAAGCTAGTACATAAATATAGAGAGAGTGTGAGCTAATAGTAGGAATTGTAAAAGGACATGTAAGCAGCTTGGAAGGTTATTAAATTTTTTAAATTTTTTATCTTATCTCTAACTGGTTTAAGTTTTCTTACATATTATTCTGGTTAAAAGCTATATTACTTCAAAAATATTATTTATACAGTGGCAGAATTTTACTCTTTGAAATATTTTCTTTTATTTCTTAGAAACGTTTTTGTATTCCCTTTTTATTTCATAAATAAAATATTATTTCAATGAAGTGTAACAACACCTGAAAAAAAAAAAACCTTTTTGCTTCGCTGAATTATATTTAATTCATGTACGAAGGTAAGAACTTTAATAGTGGCAAACATTTTATTTACATAGAACACGAAAGTGATGTCACCATGTTTTACAGAGCTTCAATATAATCGCCAGCATTGTGTATAACCCGTTTCCAACGATGGAGAAGTCGCAGAATACCTGTAGCAGCGCCTTTTCTGTTGATAGTTAAAATTGTCCGGTCTACTGCCTCAAGAAGCTCTGGAACAGTTTTGAAGCGAATGCCATGAAGTGGTTCCTTCATCTGAGGAATTGAATCACAGGGACTTAGATATGGGGGTTGATCACTGACCATCAGGGTGGCAACAGCATGCATTTCTGCTTTGCTGAAAGTAGAACGACCTGGCTGATGTATGTTTACCACATTTTGGCGTCCTTCATTGAAGGCTTTTACCCATCTTACCCATCAGTTCTGTAAGACAATGCAGATTATCTGAAACCCTCTTGAAGCCCCAGATGACATTGCTGTGTTGTACGACCTCTGGCACATTCAATTTTTATCCAACTTCGTTGTTCTTGTTTTGAAAACACCCTAACAACACTTAAGACCGTAAGTTAGTACAAGGATGAGTTCTTCGAGTCACTCCAAATACGCGCGACATATGAAGGACGAGTCTTTTTGCTGACAGGTAAGGTATGTACACTGGTGTCCAAAATTTAAGCATAAATCGTAAAATGCGAAAAACATGGAGTAAATATTCGTAAAATTATTCCAAATCTCTTGCGGTTATTAATTGGGTAAAGAAGAAACATTGAGTTTATGCAAAACTTTTCAGTCGACTACGTCCTGCGCGAAACACCTGCGCATGTCGGAACGCGGGGAAACCGATTCACGCAGCACAGGCAGTTCAGTCAAGTGTCGTGCAACTGCTGTGCGAAGGAACGTTGTTAACCATCAAACAAGGTGAATGATGGCACAAAGACTACAATTGGACATGCTTACGAAAGGAAGAATTGTCGGAATGCTGGAATCCTCACGATCACAAACCGAAGTGTCTCGAATTCTGAATGTGGACCAGTCTGGGATATCAAGACTGCGGCAGAGGTTTAAAAGAACGGGAGATGTTACCCGACAATCAGTATCAGGTCGACCAAGAGTCACAACCCCTCGCCAAGACCAATATCTGGTAATAAGTGCGCGATGTCAGAGGGGCAGTACTGCCAGAGCACTGGGTTCGACGCTCACAGTCGCCACAGGAATACGAATTTCGTGACAAACTGTTTACAGGAGACTCAATCATGCTGACCTGTATGCCAGAAGACCAGCAGTTTGTCACGTCGGCGCATAAACGCGCTCGTTTGAACTGGAGTTTGAAATATCAACATTGGAGTGTGGGAGAGTGAGCCAATGTGATGTTCAGTGACGTGTCCTGGTTTAGTCTGAGTAGTGATTCTCAGCGGGTAACGATATGGAGAGAGCGTGAAACACGTTTTGAACCAAGAAACATATTGGAAAGACATCCTTTTCCATCAAGGGGAGTAATGGTATGGGCAGGCATGATGATGGGCGGCCGCACAGACCTCCATTTCTTTGACACGGGGTCTGTGACTGCTCAAAGATACAGAGACGAAGTTCTTGAGTCTTTTGTTCACTTGTTTCGAGGTGCTGTTGGTCCTGACTTCATATTCATGTGGATGATAATGCACCATGTCACTGAGCGGTGCTGATTAATGACTTCCTTGAAACGAAAAACATCCAGCTCATGTCGTGGCCTGCGAACTCCCCTGATTTAAACCCTATCGAGCATGTATGGGATATGCTCGGGAGAGAAATTGCAGCCCTTTCGCAACCACCAAGCTCCGTTACAGAACTGAAGAGAGCTCTCCAAGAAGCTTGGAACCGTTTGAGCCCACAACTCATTCATCATCTCATAGCAAGTATGGTAAATCGCTGTGCAGTGTGCCTGGCTGTCAGAGGTGACCACACACATTATTATACTGCAGCATCAGTATTTTATTTAATGTTTTTTTTCATTTTTTCTTTATGAATCCTTGCTATGTTCAATTTTCTTTCAAACTGCTACTTTGGATAATAAAATTAATTATTATCATTCTTTTGATTTGCCTCCTTATTTTATAACCATTTTATCACGTTTCCCACCATTCTGATTTACAGTTTCTTCTTTATTCACATAATTATAAATTATGCTTAACTTTTTGACACCAGTGTATGTAGCTTACATGTGGTGTATACGACATTCTTTGGGTTTGTGTTGTAGTGTTTTTACAGCAGTGTTGCCACTAGTAAACTTCCAACCCTCGTACTTTTTAAATAATAAACGTAATAAATACTTGGCAAGTCGTCTGACTTGTTCTAACACTGCACATTGATATTGTTGAATCCTCTCTTTTGGCATTCTAGGTATCAAACACTCTTTTCCTTCGATCTCTTCCATGACTCCTTCTCTAAGTAATTGAGGACCCTATGGAAAATATATGGATTCAGAAATGCAGTTAGACTGAATTTTAAATGTAGGCTGTTTAAAGCCGAATAAGTTGTATCGAATTTCTCCGAAATTATTTGAATTCAGTTTTATAAAAAAAATATTGGCCTACAACAACAATTTCTAAGAAAAATATTTTACTAAATTTTCTTATACGAGGGATATGTTAATGAAGTATACAGAGTTTGTCCAATAATTATCGGAATGTGTGGCGTAGTTGGTTTTCGCTGGCCTTGTAACTTCAAGGTTGAGGGTTTGACCCCGGCCCAAAATCTTCCATTGCTTCCGCGAAGAAAAAAAATCAGATTTTACCATAGTTTTTTTTGTTTAAGGAATGCTTAAGATCAGTATATCATGTAAATATTATTAGTAAAAATAATGATTTTATAGATCAAAAGAACATGTGTGGAATAGTTTATAAAATAGTTTTGATAATACAATGCTCCTTAGAATTGTTTTGTTCGGTTTGCAAACAATTGTGTATATAAAACAGTTTTTGTGCTCAAAAATATTACAAAAAGCTAACTATTTAGTTGTTTTTTAAAAAAAAATTAAGCTCATGAGAAGGGATTTTAAAACGTTACTCCTCCTCCTTCTTTCACGTACACACCTGAAATTTGATTTACAAGTACTTCAAACCCTACACAACAAAGGCTGGTTTGGAGTTTTTGGTAACATGATTGGTATTCGTAAAATACTTTTTTTTTATGAATGTTTATTGAAAATCCCTTCGAAAAGTGCATAAATCATAACCAACTATTTGTAGAATATTAAGTATTTCTTGGATTCAAAAATGCATACCAGTTTTTGTTACATGTACTAATAATAATACGTAGAAAAATATCAAAATATTTGGCGTAATAGAAGAAAAGCCTTAGTAATTTAAATAATGATGAACTAGTTATTGTTACTTTCCTGAGATAAATCAGTTTAAAGTTTTTATTTGTCATCCTGATGTGAATAAAAACGAGTATAAAAATTATCAAATAAGTCTGGATTTTTACATCTTAGAAATTACAAATTTTGTGAGATGATAGAAAATTATATAAAGAATAATTCAACACTAGGAAATTTTTATTTGAATTTTTGACCAATTTTTGTCAATTAAATCGTATTATGTCCCCTCAGTTTTTTTTTTTTTTTGCCCACAGAGATTTTTTTATTATGGCACGTTATTACAGGTTACCTACAGGTCGATGTTACCTCTCAAAAAAGTCTCATCCGGTATAGTGGTTAGTGACACTGACTGCTGTGCCCTAACGTCTGGGTTCAAATCCCGGAGAAGGCGAAGATGTTTGTAAATGTATAGGGCCTTTACGGCATTGGGGTACTCGAAATAGCCACAGAGCCGCAAGTAATCTCGTGGGGTTGGTGGAGGGGGAAGATAGGTGGGAAGCCTCTGATCATTTTCAGGGTGTTCTTCAAATTTGGGGTGGAAACGAGCTAAATCTTACTGTCACCTGCGTATGGTGATCAGTGCTAACGACAGGCGTACATCTAGCCTTTTGCCGCGATGAATGTCATGGGCCTCGATCTGACGCCATCAGACTGGAGGCATTAGTAACAACAACATAATGCACCTCTGTCTCGTCGTTGAATGACACCCACCACTTGGTCAATAAAATTTGTAAATCAAATTTAAAAAGAAAACACAAAACTATCGCTTACAGTTTTTAATTATATAAAGAATCTTTTCTTTCAATTTATATTAGCTACTAATACTTCAGGTTTTAAAGTAGTTAAATGAATCAAGTATACATATGTTTGCTCATCAAATTTAAGAGCGATTAAAATGATTTTTTTTTGTTGTTTCGATTTTTTAAGGATCTTGACGGTGCAGAGATTTACGTACAAAAAAAAAAGAAATAATATTTGTCTATAGATGCTTAATTTCTTAATATACATCCTTTTAATATCAATTTTACATTATTAGTAAAACATTAAGTTTTTAACTATAGAATTCCAAGATAATCTGTAAGTTTTATTGAAATTAAGATCCGTTTTGTGCGTTTCGACATGAAAATAAAATTTATACGATTAGCCAAACTACTTATTAATGTAAAAAAATACTTTCAAAATCACAGTGTATTTTTAAACTTTTGACTGTCAATTATGATACTTACCCAGTCCTTTTGGTGTATTTAAGCCCCATCCAGCAACATGGAGCTTTTGACCAATTTTATACATTTCTTTTTTAGTATGTAAGCATATTGAGGAAGTCTTCCTTGTGCACTTTAATGGCTCTTCCAGCTCAAGCAGGGCGATATCGTTCGTTACATTATAGTAATGAAAACTCTGGTGTGGTATAATTCTTTTAACACTCATTATTCTTTCTAATTGTTGCTCTCCCAGTAATTTGATTGTAAACTCGTTTGCTTCATACTAGCATTTTTTTGGAACTCTGTCTCTTTGGCATTTTGGGTACATCAGATTCTTTCGACTGAAATATCATAATGACAGCAATAAGTCTTGAATGAAGTTCAACAAATAAAAATAAATATTATTACAAGTTAATCTTTTCTCGTAGGGCCACGAAAAAACTTTTATGTGGGGAGGAGAAGGATCAATAATATTAGAATCTCTTTTGCAAGATTTAAATCTTATTTGCTGCAAGATTGCAATATGTTTTTTTCTGCTGCCTTTTCCTATTTTAATTCAAGCTGTATTGATATTTTTGTTGCAGGAAAAATTTTTAGAATTGATAATGAGTAATTCTTGGAAGATATATTCAAGTTGTCGTCTCTCAATTGTGAAGTATTAATTTTCAAAATAAAGTTTTCTCATTATCTCATGAAGATGAAATTCGAAATAGGGGGGGGGGATAATATAAAATAATAGAAAGGGGTTGAATAATATAAATATGATTGCGTATTGAACTTAGTTACAAAGTAGAACACCCTCACTCAAGCCCTTCTTGGTGTTGTGATTTTTATTTCCATCAATGTAGTACCTTTGTAAATTACGATAAAAGTTATAGCTCTCTGGATAATTTGAAAATTGTTTAATTCTACTCACAAATTAAGCATACTTTTAAAACATTTTACTGAGACATAAACGATTTGAAGAATACTTACGTTTACATAGGTTTATTATTTTTCAAAAACTTAACTAGCTTTAATAATGCAGTTTTACAGAAAATAAAGCTGCGCATTTTAATTCAGTTATTGAGGATACTGATTATTTAGAATTCAAATATAATCAATCCTTATTGGAAATTCTTTCCTTATTACAAATAATTTTCTCTTTCTTGAAAAAATAATAGATTCATTATTGTAACCTACAGCTTAAATGGTTTTAACAAAATATTCACTGCACATTTAAGAATACAATAAAAATAAATGTTTGTATACAAAAAATGCAAAAAAAAAATAAATAAATAAATAAATTTAAATTTAGAAGTATGGAGGAATTACGATTAAGGGCAAATAAAGTATTATCTACACTTTTCCCGTAATAGGTGTTGATATTTGTCATACTGTCCACTCCGCATACGTGTTCTAAATTGAGAAAGATGCGTAATGTTATAAGACAAATGCATCATTTTTCTGCCAATTTTGCTATTGTAAACGAAGCTGCTCAGCTACTATCTGATTGTGCTAAAAAGAAACAGTGGGAGGATATTTCATTTATGTAGTTGATGGATATAAAAAAGGGCAACAAAAACTTTTATTCCTACATAAGGATAAATGTTTTTCTCTTAAAGTTTTTTCATTTACTATTAGACATTTATAGAGGATATCAAGTAACCCTATAGGATTCTATATAGTCTTTAAACTCCAGTCACTGCCTTGGACGAACTTGATGAGCTTAAATTCTGTTATGAGTATAGAAAATGCTTATAGCAGGTACAAAAGCAGACATATGCGGATCTGTTTGCCTACTCTTACTCGTTCATTTAAAAGTATAAAAGTAAAAAGTGACATTTTTCTCTTCACAAAAATACTTCATTATGAAGCGAAAGGCTCTTTTTTATGAGTCCGAATCAAAACCGTAGAGGATACTAGAGAAAACTGCAGGATTTTTTTAGGTCAGAAAATTCAACACTTGGTAATATACATGGAAAAATGGTATTCAAATATTTTGACTTTTAAGATAAAAAAAAAAGGCATTATTCTAGCCGACGACCTCATAAACGAAGAAACCACCAAGAACAGCTAGAGTTACAGTGATTTATTGCTCAACTATCTGAAACCTACAATTCGCAATAAACTGTGAGGTTTACCGTCAAAAAACGTGTTGGTATCTTCTGACAAAATGAGTTGCTTGGTATCTTCTAGCAAAACATCCCATAATCCACTCATCAAAATGTTAGGATTGGAAATTTTGAAATATCCTCCACACACTAGCTCTTTGAAAACTCATTGAAAACCTGTAAAATGCAGGGTCTGGAAAAAAAACTCCCCTATTTCGAGAGGGGACTGTTTAAGTTGAGGTGGGGGGGGGTGCTAATGGAGGGGTATAGATCGCTAGCGGTATACGTGCGATTCGCAGTAGTCGTAATGGCGTGGCACGGTGAGCATCGTGCATTTGTAGTGTGGAGGAGGTGGTTCTGTGATTATTACTCAGCGAGCATTTCGCATTCAGTTCCAGTTTGGCCGTCATGAGATCCCATTCCGGATAGAAAAACTATTCACGTTTGGGTAGAAAATATAGAGCAACTGGTTCTGCACTGAAAAGGAAACCATCTGGCCAATCTCGGACCGTAACAACGCCGGAAAATGTGGCACGTGTGAGAGCGTCCATCGAAAAATTTCCAAAACGTTCAGCACTTACACATGCAGCTGCTCTTGGATTGTTTAATATGAGTTTAAGAAGATCTTCACATTCATCCATACAAAATGATGGTAACCTGTGAATTAAGCGAGAGAGTTTCAAACTCGCACAACTGTGTGTAAAGACATTTTTCAGAACATTCCCTTTTGGCACTGTTTTGATTTCGTCTGATGAGGGCCACTTCTACTTGTCAGGTACTGTGAATAAACAAACCTTTCGCTACTGGGCAGCAGAAAGCCCTCAGGCACTTCCCCAACGACATCTTCACAGTCCTCGTGGGACAGTTTGATGCGACGTTGCTAAATTTGGTGTGTGTGTAGGGGAGGGGGTCCTTATTTTTTCGAAGAAGATATGCTAACGGCAACGGTTACTTCAGATCGGGACTGTCACATGATGGAGACCTTCCTTCGACCAAAGTTAAACCAGTTTCTTGGGACCATGAAGAAGCACAAATCTAGTTTCAACAAGGTGGAGCCCCAGCTCATACTTCGCAGCGTTCGCTGGGCATTCTGAGAGAGAGGTTCCCTGGAAGTCTTCTTTCTTTGCAAGGAGACATTACCTGGACCCCAAGGTCCCCTGACTTACCACCTTGTGATTTTTTTCTTTGGGGACACTTAAAGGTGCAAGTGTACAAACATCGCCAAACAACCCTGCAAGCCTTAAAGGAGGTAATCGCCCAGGCAGTGGTTGCCCTTCCCCCGGAAATGACACTAAGAGCTATTGACAACTTCCGCGAAAGACTTCGTCAATGTGTTACCATTAGAAAACGGCATTTAGTGGACATAATTTTTAAAACCAATTAATGTAAAAGGGCATCGTATTTGTTGTTCATAAACAAAAGACTTCTCTTTGCATCTTATTTTGTTTGTTTGTAACTGCCTTTTGAAATGGAGGAGGTTAATATGTGGGTGACCGCCTAAAAATGTAACCAGAGTTAGTACTAATTATATACGGAAAATTCAAGATTGGCTGACAGTGCGTAGCCTAAGACTTTTACAGATTATAACAACAAAAACTAACTTAAGATAAAAATGTTTTATTTTTTAAATATATTTTGAATTGTTTAGTAATAAATGTATCATTTGATATTTTTTTTCTTTGGGGCTATTATTATTAAGTTTGTATCTTGCGTTTTGCTCTAAACACGGTTTTAAAAGATTTGTTTTTTATTTTAGTTCTGTACGTAAGTACATACTCCATGCTTATTATTAAGTTATAATAATAACCTCTCTCTCTCTCTCTCTCTCTCTCTCTTTTCCTTACCACCCCACACCTACGACATTGGGCAGTAGTGTACACTAGAATTTTTAAAGGGAAGGAGTCGGGGTTGAAGGTCTAACATTCTCGTATCATACCCCAATAAGCAGCCAAATATATTTTTTTATTTCATCGATTGTTAGGAACAAAAACAACAAACAATAAATTACTTAATCAATAATTAATACGAGTAAATAAAAAAATATAAATATAAAAAAATATAAAAAATTACTAATATCAATACTTTTTAACAACATTTTACATACTATATACACGGGGCTATAATGAATCGGATAAAAATGAAGGGTTTTGAGGGAGGGTAAAGACCCGTGCACCCTCCCCCACCCTTGTGCGCGCCACTGACACTGGGTGGACCGCAACTCCTTGGAAAAATTAAAAGTAGCCCGCACCCTAGAATAGTCTGCGCACCCCTGACCTAGATCAATGATTGCCAAAGCGTCAATCGCGCGAGCTTCTAACAGCTTACAAAAAAAATCTGTCATTACATTTATTATTTTTTACTAACTGCACTTCAATTTCTACACTTCAAAGTACAATTCAGTTTCAGTTGTAGTTTAATTAAAAATTTTTTCGTATTTACTAGAAATGTATTCTCAAAGACAATGAAAAAATGCAAGATTTTTTAAAAAAAAAGTTGATAGTTTTTTAGGTTGGTAGCTCGCAGAGGAACTAAAAAATTGTACGTTAGCTCAGAAGCTTCATATGTTAGGTGACCATTGACATAGACTCTAGAGGTGAACTGTCGAAAAAAGTGTTGTTTTTCCCCTACATCACTCAGGTGCACAAGGGACCTAAGTGATTTAGGATGGATGGGTGTTGGAACCCTTGGAACACCCACCACACAGACTATACCTCTCTTTTTCTCAGATGCTCACTTTTTTGAAGCTTTCAAAAAATAATTCAAGGATGTCTCTTTGACTAATAATATAAATGTTCTCGACTCCAGTTCCCTTTGACTCATAGCCCTTTCGCGACGAAAGACGCAAACGCGTGCGTACCACCAGGGCTAGTTAAGCCTAAATCCATAAAAATACCGAAATATATACGCGTTGTTCAATATTGTTCTGAAAAATACGAACGACACATATGCTTCATATATTTCGTATTAATATACTTTATTTACTTCATCCACTTTCTGTTTAAGTACAAGTTTTTAAACATTTTATTGTAAGCATTTGTAAAAGTCGACCTTGTAAAAAAAAGTAAGAAAAAAAAGACAAATTTTGTCTACCAGATCTAATTATCCATAAAAAACTAGACCGCAAACCCAAATCAAATGCTTTAGCGAAAATAAATCTCTCATCTTCACTATAAACAAAAACCACATGTTCATTTCAAGAGCAGTCGTAAAGCACTCAATTCGGAAACATTCCTTTCCCCTTATGTTTATAAAACAAAAACCACGTGTAAGTGAGTAATATTTCTCTCATTTCGAATAAAGGGTCAGATCCATGTATCTCAAATCTTATGGACATAGAATGCCATCTATTGCCAAAAAAATGAGCTTAAAAATGTTCTAGATCCTGGCGCACCGGTGAGTCCCTAATCCAGTGAGGAAGAAATACACTGGCACAGGGGCGTGACACTCGTCTCCTGGCGGTGTTTCGTGCCGGCTCACGGGTGCGACGTTCGTCCCGATGTGGTTAATATTCGATGTCATAAGAAATTTATCGTCACAACCAATGGAACTCCTTCCCCTCGAGAGCTTGCGAATAATTTTAGCTTTACACATAGTGTAGTGTTATGGATAGAGATGTTAAAATATATTACCAAATTGTTTTTCCAGTGATAGTGGCAGAAAAATCCATCCCACTTGTAAATGCTGTGACAATCCAGCTTCACCGGATCACATTCTGGGTTGCATCAGATTTCTAAGAGTCGGATTTAATTATAAGGGGGACATTATTGTTATAGATCTTTTGTCGGTCAGCAATCTTCTGGAGCTGATCTGACATATGTCAGATATTTCGAGGGTAAGAAATAACAACCATCAATGTTATTCAACTACCTTATAACGGGTTCTATTCGAGATTCTTATCAATTTTCCCAAGTTAAATACTTTCAAGACGTTATATGATTATAAAACCGCTTTTCGGGGAGAAAACAGTGGTTTATGTTAGTAAGAGTTTATATTTAAAGTCAAGTGAAGAGGGAAGTTAGAGGGAGGTTGGTGATTGCTGTCATATTGAAGCCAGAACGTTACAGATATAATAATTGAAACTCCCAGAGCTCAAGTAAAAGGATCAGACGAACCGTGTAAATTTAGAAAAATCAGTATTCCTGAGGATCCGTAATTATAGATACGTATTAGATAAATTCTTATAGAGATATTTGTTATTAATTAGTCTGACAGCTTCCCTAGAGCTTAGGTAGAATTTAGATAGTGATTTGATAGTCATAATAAAAGCGTTGGCTTTAGAAATATGTCTCATCCTTTGGTGCATTCTAACACATTCGAGGGTGGGAGTTCGCGACAACCTTTATTTAAATAAATTTCAGTACAGAATGTTCACATAATTTTTTTTAATTATCTTTTTAAATTTACAAAAGAAATATTTTTGCCTGAATGACTAATCAACTTTAATTCCTTCATTATTTCAAGCAGCAATAATTACGTCACTGACAATTTTAGTCTCTCTATATAAAGTGTCCTTCGTATTAACATAATAAAAAATTATAAAAGTTATGGGATAGATGTTGGATATTTTTATTTGTATCAAAAAGAAATTCATCTCAACATTTTGAGGGATTTTGAATTTTAAAGTCAATTTACGTGAAGTAAGAGAAATTAACAAGCTCTATTATCAAGGTATAGCTCCTTCACACTTTGCTAGAAGAACAGAAATTAAAATTTTCAGTTCCTGAATCCCTTTATGAGTCATTTATTTCTCTTTTGAATTTTTTGCAGTTTTTTTTACGTTTTATTAATAATTAAACAATGACATTTAAGGAAATATATTTTATTTTGCCGAATTTTATGTTTAAATTTAAATGTTAGTGGTCGGAAGAATACTTCCCTAGGAACTATTTACCGTCATACAGAAAATTAAATTTAATGGTGATCATTTGCCACGAAAAGATGAGAAGCATGTTGCAATGGACAAAGGGGTGTCACATTTTGCACACATATAGAGGGTCCTCTTTTCTTGTCCCTTTCTGCTATATTTCCTGCACCGTCAACAGTTGGAAACCATCTTTGGCATATGATTTCCCGCACTGGCTATAAGCGCCCACATCCTTCGGAACTACACACTTCTTTACTTGGAAGCTAGCAAGATGTCTTTTCCCTTTTCTTGAGGAATATCCATCTATTAGATGACAAGATAATATACGGATGTTAGTTGGTCTAAGCTTCGGTTTATTTTGTTTACTTGCCACAGTATGAAACTATTTATGATGGCAAGGTCAATAAGAAAATAACAGATACCATGCCACCATTTTGCAGATCTTCTTATTTGGTATCTTTCTTTTCTTTGATCGAAGTGAATGAATCCCTCCCATGACATCAGTATACACAATGACAGCTTTTGGACAAAGTACTTCTTTATTACCAACTTTTTTGTCCGAATTACAGATGTTACAGCCGCGGGATTACGGGCAGTAGCACGAAACTAAAGCGGGAATTATTCTTCTCATCGTTATAATAGCAAGGCTAATATATTATAATGGGTTTTGCGCTTCCCACAGGTGTATTCTGAAAGATTATGTAGATGGGAAGTAATCTCTTTTTCCAAGGTCCACGAAAGTGTTAAAAAATAATATAAGCAAATACATAATATTTCGGGAAAATATTTTTTTTGCTTAAAATATAAAACAATTGACACAAACTTACTTGAAGACACAGTGCGCTGCGGTTAAAAGGGATGTTATAGCTCCACCCCACTTTATATCATTCATTCTTATCAATGGAACCTGATAAATAAAGGAATATGCAAGACAGAAACATAAGATCAAGGTATGAAAAAATGAGTGTTTGCATACATTCAAAATTAAGAAATTTGTCTAGCCTCGATGATAATCACAAACAGAGAAAGCTTAAACGGCTCAAAATCGAAAGGACAAGGGTTGTTTAAAAACATCTTGGACCCTGGTTAGAAAGTACTTTGGAGGTGTTAAATACTAAAAATTTAATTTTAGTTCGCTTAATCAGGTAGGAGGGTTTGTGCAAAGAATTTGAACGATTTGATTCAACTTTGAGTTTGGAGGAATCTGAATCTAAGGAAATATATGTTTCGCTTTGAATGAGAAATATAAAGATATATATTGGAGAATTTAAATCTTCCGAATAAGGATGGAACACACACACAGAAATCATCAGGTAACTCTTCAATTGCGTTTCAAATTCAAATATTTATTTTAGATTAAATCAAATAAGTATACCTCAATTTAGTGATACTTTTAAGAACTGGATTAATTTTCAGGATTAGGTTGCATCTTATGCACACTTCCAAGTTTTAATACCGAACACTGAAAAATTTTCAGAATTTAAAAAACTATTTATTAATATAAGAGCCAGCATCGCGTTAATAAAGTATGAAAGGAAAAAATAAACTAATTACTTGTCCAATCATCAATCAAAACATTTCGAAATCGAAAGTTCATTTCAGATTAGAACTATTTTAATTTGCGTAATACATTGAATACAAGTGATAGATGTCTTCACGCTTTAGGTGAGCAAGCTTCTAGTAAAGACGATTGGTTCACTTATTAATCATTGCAATCAAAATTATCCAGAATGTAAGCATGTATGACGTATAAAATCTTCTGAAGAAGAATTTCCAAACAAGAAAACTGTTCTTGATTTCCTGAACGGAAGGCGTTCTTTAGAATTAATGTTAAATGATGTGTAAAAAGAATTTTTTTCAATAAACCTTTAACTATTTTTAAATTAGCTTCAAAAGATATTTATACATATAAACAGTTTTTTAATGCCTACTTTCAACACTAGTTTTCATAATTTTATTCTAAAACTGCATAGAAATAAACTGCTGTTTGTAAAAAAATGCAACACCACAAAGGAATTATGAAAATGAAATAAAATTGAATGCACAAACGACTTGTATCAGTATACATAAATGACAAAATTTTCAAAGCAAAAAACAATATTAAGTGTTCCAAATCAGTATTTGGTGTAGCCACCACGCACTGGAATAAGTGCAGCAAAACGACGTGGCATGGAGTCGAACAGATTTTGAATGTCTGCTTGTGGAAGAAATTCCATATTGCTTGTATGCGCAGCAAAAGTTCGTCATTTGAAATTGCAAGACGTGGATCACGAGCGAGACGCCGACCACCAAAATTCCACACGTGCTCAATAGGCGACATATCCGGCGAATAAGCAGGACAAGGAAGAAGTTGCATTCATTGAGCTGAATAGAAGTCTCAAACAGTCTTTGCAACATGTGGGCGTACATTATCCGGCTGAGAGATAGCTCCAGGGAAGCCTTAAAGGAAGGGAACGACTTCGGGCTGTTGCACTTCAGGGACGTACTTGTTGCTATTGAGATTATCCTCAATTCGTAGCAAAATGGATCGTCCATGATATGAAATCCCACCCCAAACCATAACTCCGTATGTTGGGTCACTATGTCGTTCGATAACGCACTCTGGAAGGCAGCGTTCACCGGCATAGCGTCTAACACGAATGCGGCCATTATGGTCCCACAAATTCAAGAGTGATTCATCTGAGAAGACAACTTGGCGCCAGTTAGTTTGCCAGGCTCTGTGCTAATGAGCCCATTGCAGACGCAGCCGTCGGTGGTTTGCTGTGAGGGGGATCCTGTATAAAGGCACCCTTGCACGCAATCCATGGTACAGTAAACGCCAACGAATTGACGAAGACGACATTAGTACACCTGTAGCAGTAGACCATCGTGCTGCCAACTCCCTGGAGGAAGATGTACGGTCATTCATCACCGTGTGGAGCAGGTGTCGATCGTCGCGCGCTGACGTCACCTTCCGTCTTCCACTGTCACTTTTTCGATTTTTTCGGTTCTCGTCGGTTCACTTCTTCCAAACTCGCATCACTGTGGAACTGTTCCGCTGCAATCCAGCTTCTATTGCGCGATAGGAAAATCCTCCCTCTCGAAAGCCGATAATCCTCCCTCGTTCAAACTCCGTAAGTTGTTGGAATCTCTCCTTATTTCGTCGTGGAGGCATACTTAGGTCTCTCTAAGCGTTTGCCACTAACAAATAATTTATTTTCAACGTCCAGCTACAGCCCTCTATTTATGCGCTTTCAGCATCCGTTCAGAGGGCGTTCTGCACGCCACGCATGCGCGGTGGTTCTGAAACTTTACTATTTTACGTAGCATGCTATAATTGATATTTTCTGCAAAATTCATTTAATTCTGATGATTCCTTCATGGTGTTGCATTGCTTACAAACAGCAGTATATATTTTGAAATCTAGAAGATCTAAAATACCATTTCTGTACGTAGTTGCTAAATTCAATTTTTTAAAATTTTTGTATGTATTGAACAAAACTGCTCCTTGCGCGTTTTATGTTCATATCAAATCTATATAGAACATATATTTCATAAACATAAACATCAATTAGCCATTCAAAATTTCTATTAGTGCTCACTGCAATTCACGGTGTTGTGGAAAATATCCTCTCTGCGTGAATTCTAAATTTGGATTAATTTGATTCTTTTAATTCGAAATAATAACGATAATTCGAAATAATCTGTTTTTTTTTTATTTTTCCCTTACTGTTTCTGAGGAAAATTATAAAAAAAAATGTGAGAATTGCTTTGAGGCAACACTGCGTTAAGGGGTTAAAATCTATAGTACGGAAACACATGTTGCTAAAAGCGGAAGTTTGTAAAGCAATTTCGAAGCAATTCTAAACAATATTTAACTATTTTTCTAAATGGCAAACGACCGGCACATTTTGTTAATACCTATATTTAATAACCAAATTCAACTTGCGACAACTAACGCCGTCTAGTTGTTTTCTTTGGAACAAATCCGTTACCTGAGAGTATAAATCACAGGCTTCAGTGTATTATTGCGTAATAAAGACCAATCTATGGATTTTAGCCGACGATCGAAAGGTACGTTACCTTCAGTCTACAGAGGGTTTGTTCCACGAGTGCAACACAAATCATGCTTTGGTACGGGAATTTAAATTGCTATAAAGAGACAAATGTTCTTGTACCTAACCAAATGCTTTTTAAAAATAAAAAAAATGCAAAATTATTACATAGCCTATGTCTTATTTGTAACGTTAGTGCAGCAGAACATGTAAACAAATTAAGTACAATTTTAATATCTTAATTTTTACTTCGAATACAAAAAAAATGGCCTTTGTTATGAATGTTACATTATTGCGTAATATAGACCAATCTATGGATTTAGCCGACGATCGAGAGATACGTTACTTCAGTCTACAGAAGTTATTCACGATGAAACACAAATTATGCTTTGGTACGTGAATTTAAATTGCTATAAAGAGACAAATGTTCTTGTACCTAACCAAGTGCTTTTCAAAAACAAAAAAATGTAAAATTATGACATAAGCTATGTCTTATTTGAAACGGTTTTGCAGCAGAACATGTAAACAAATAAAGTACAATTTTAATATCTTAATTTTTACTTCGAATACAAAAAAAATGGCTTTTGTTATGAATGTTGCATAAGATGTAACAACCTTGGGATGATGGCATAAGACCGATGAAATCGATCAAGCATCGATGCGTTAAATTGCTATTTGGAACTGAAAATACGGCTGAAGGATAATGAATATGACGTGTAACTTTATTCCTTTGACAAGGGATGCATGTTTTAGCCACATGAGTGACAAACTCATATGAATCGACAACTACATGCCACTCAAGACAGAGTCAACGAACCTGATGCATTTCTTACGGTCTCCCCATTTTGTACTCGTGCTAGACGTACAATGAATTTTCCAGAAACATTATAAAGACTGTACTTTTTCTTTTTCTGGAGAAGAGTTGGCGTGACAACCACCCTTTTTATTGTAACTATGCTGTTGCAAAATGACAACTTTTGTTTCCTTCGATAAATGGTTTTAGTTAGTGTTAACGTAAAAGTTATATATATGTCCTGTGTATTCCGCTCGTCTGATTTAATTAAATATTTATTTTGTCAAAATCTACTGTGTTGCTAACATAAGAAATAACATTCATCACAACATTAACAGGTTTTTACAAAAGTCATGATTTTAAACTATAAAAGGTTTCTTCCTTGACATTTAATAAGTGTATATCAACAGCTTACTGAATATTTAAATCATCATTTTGTCTGTCAGCTGTGTTGATATTAGCATTTTATTTAAAAAAAATTAGGCGGTAAATTTTTTTCTAAATTATTATTTAAATAATTTTTGCACTCAAATTCAAAACAAAATGTTTCAATAAGATAAAAAAAAAATAACCGGTTATTCTCCAGGGCATAAAGCCTTCAAATCAAATTCTGCTAAGTTTCTGTTTCTGAATTTAAAGCTTTAAAAGAAAATATACCGATTAAAATATAAATCTGTGTTTCTCATATATCTTCTTTGCTGTTGGTTGCAAAATAATAGTAAATTAAATTTCATAAGAATTGTAAGAAATTAATTGACAAATAAGTCAAAACAGTTTTGAAGAACAATAACGTTAAGAAATATCAGTTTTCTACAAAAGCAGAATTATAAGAAATAATTACACAAAAGAAATTTTCATTAGAGAATTAAAAAAAGTTGCCGATATAAATTACATAACATAAATTAAAACAGCGTTTATCTTGATTATGAATATCACAAACTAGAAAATGAATATCGGAACTTGTCATTTCTGCATACCTATTTCAATCATCATAATTCTTCAGTTTGTTGCAGCAAGACATGTAAGTCAATCTATTAAGCTTCTACAATTTATGTATTTGTACATCTGAATGAAAAAAGGAAACGTAAATATGAAATATATCT
>BMAO01011014.1:0-63162 GCA_019973975.1 Trichonephila clavata
ATCTATCTTTTTCTAATGCAGTGCTTCTCAAACGTTCATTGTGTTCGTGACCCTATATTCAATCATAGTTTTCATCTCCTCCATACAATAACAATATATGTATTGAATTTAATGATACTACACTTTGAGGGAAAAGCTACAATGCGACTTAAACTTCTTAAGTGTCACCGGCGTATATAAACGTCTCTCTCAGTCAAAACATTAATTGCCTCGGATGTATATATACGTCTTTCCGAAGTATTATCTTTTCTGTGCGCTGCTATCCATAAAATATTCCGAAGGCTTTGGAATGCAATAAAAGTACATTCTCAGTGTTTGCGAAGGATTTACTTATTTCAGAGGATTTGCTTATTTATTCCTTCCCTCCCCCCTCCTCAATACATCACATACGCATGCCTACATGGAAAACAGAGGCATTGGGGAACAAATCACATAATTTTAAATCGGCAGGTCCGGAATTAATTACAAACCGTACAAATTATCAAGTTAAGTGTTAGTTTTTGTATGTAATTTTAAATATGGCAAGCCCATGGGGTCACACACTGGTAATTATTACACTTGTTCTTAATTTTAGTATTGTTAAATTAATTGTAAAATACATTACGCAGTACTGATACATTTATAAATGTATTATGTCAGTGTAAATGTGTATTTTATTTTTTATTATGTCAGAATGTATTTTGTTTGTTTACTTTCAGGAAATTAATAATTTTTTTAAACAATCTTTTGTTTTCGACTCTTTAATATACTCTTGGCACCCACGTAGAGTTATCATGCCCCCAAGGGAGCGTGCCCACATTTGAGAAACGCGGTTCTAATGCCTTTCTTACATGAGATACGTTGTTTCCATTGGGGATACATTCTTACATTTTGATTAAATATTTACTGAGATAAGGCTTGATTAACCAAGCCTTAAAAGGCATTTTCACAAGAATTAATTTGCGCCGCACTTAACAGAAAGAGTAGACAGTGTCGAGAGCTAGTTTAGGTCCCTTGACACGTGGTGAACTGGAATCCCTACTATGCAGTTCCCTCAAGCTCTCGTAAACCACACTCTCATCACCAATAGTGGATTCGTTTAAAATGATACGGTAAAGGCTATGTTCTTTACTTGTGTTTCAAAAATGGGAAAAGGTTTTTATTGCTGTTTTGGACTCCATCATTGTACCCATGAGTCCCGCATTTCCTTCCTCCCTCTCAACTACTGTGCTACCGTACTTAAGTGTGCCGTCAAATTGTTTTAAAATTATTAATTACACTAGTAGAAAGAAATAAAAAAATCCCTGAACATAATCATTTGGCCATTTTATAGAAATAAACTATTCATAAAATAGCTATAGACCGTTTAACTACAGTAGAGGAGAGAGTTATTCATTACTTCCCAAATTTAAATATAAAAAATTTGAATAGGTTCGTAATCCATTTGTGAAAATGATAGTATCTGCATATGAATTAACTTTAAATGAAGAGGAAGAACTCATTTCGCCCTGTAATAATCGAAATTTAATTTCAAAACATTTGAAAGAGTCAATTAATTCATTATAAATTAGAATTACAAGCGATTATTCCATAATAGCAACAAAAAAAAAACTAAAGGGGTATACATAAGAACAAAATTTATTTTTGATCCAATTGAAGTATGAGAACTCCGTATGTTACCATCACTGAAGCTATACTCAAGATCAAACCGAAATTAATAGCAAACATACCACCACCAGTGACTACTATGTTTGTTTTCATGACGATTACGAATAAAAAATCGAACATTTGCATGGCTGATAATGGAGGTGAGAATCGAACAAACTTATCTGAATATTCAATCATTTTCTTTTTACTTCATTTCCTTTGTCAGAGATACTCGTTCCATAATAGGATAAAATGATAAGCTCCCCCACAGAGTTAACAAATATCCAAATAATATAAACAGTTGTTGCCGGCGCCTTGAAGCTTTCATCTCCAGAGACCATTACACTCCCAGTATTGAAGAATCCACTGATTACAGCTCCATATATTAGGAAAGCGTAGATATTTACAGCCTGGTCAACTTCGTGGAGTCTAAAAGTTAGATTTTTAAACATACTTATGTCGTCGGTAATAGTTTCTACATTCCAAGCCATGTACCTGCTCCGTTCCTTCAGTTTCTGGGCATATACTCGAATAAATTTGACCATCGTCTCGTATAAATTCCAACAAAGAAAGAACGCAAACCCAGTGACAGACACACTAAGACCAAATATGCCGATTATACATATGAGAATAACACACCGGTACAATTCTTTTGACTCTTCTTTGATGAAAAAGGGGGTATAGATATTTGGAATGTACAATTTAAGTTGTTCGTAAAAGAAAAAAACTGCTAAGCAAGACATTAAAAGAAATATCGAGATAAAAAGTGAACATAATTGTAGTTTGATGGAACGGCTGCCTATGTAAACACCAGGATTCATCAGAGTGGAAAATGGCATCAAATTTTGAATGGCTATGTAAAGCTTTTTTCGATGCCTAAAAAACAAAACTGTTGTAACGTATCCTCATACGTTATAAGCATAAAACGCTATGCATATAGACAGCGCTGGTAAAAACTGGTAAATGTAAATAACGCTTATTATAAACGTTGCTGTTTTTAATGCCAAAAGTGAGAAAAACCACGTTTTTGCTGTTATTCCTATATCGTTTCTGTTGGCTTTTATGATAGAGGAAGATATTGGTAATCCTATGAATAAAGCTGTGTCAAAGAGTATGTTTAATGAATTATTATTCACGTAGCTTCTCCATTCTTTTTCTGCTACAGCCCATCTATCGTTCTGACTGCTTCTAACTTTGTTTCTTCCAAGGGGCATTGTATCTGCTCAAGGTAATACTTGATTAAATCTTCCATGTTTCTCATACGCCATGACTATTCGATTCTTGTCTTGTTACTTATTTCTTCTGCCGAAACTTAATCGGTTTTATTCTTAAGCCTTTGAAATCGAAGAATATATTTATTAAAATATTTTATAATTATCTATTCCGTGATTCCTCAAAACTATTCTTATCTGTAAAGACCGGTGTTCATTTTACAAATATTGCTTTTCTGTAGTTCGAACAACGAGTGTCACAATTCTGGGGTGTTGCCATTTGGGATCAAGAAAATTCACAGAATTCTCTTATTCGATAATGCAAATTCAGTTCTTCTCGCCAGCAGTTTTTCTTACACTGGATTCATCCAGAGACTGGATAGAAATGCAATTATAATTTTATTGCTTTTTATTTTGGCGGTAGCGTGTGATTCTTCATAAATGGTTTTAAGGAAAACTCTCTCTCCGACCGAAAAGATCGATATCCAGTGTAATTTCTGTCTAAGCAAAAAAGTTCTGATGAATGGTAATTATTCATTTCAAGAAAATAAATTCTGCAAACAAATTGAATGGCAACATCTAGGTTGGAAGCAAGAAAGGAAGAAAGAAAGGAAGCAAGAAAATGTAGTATGCTCTGTTTTGTAAGTGCTTTTTTACTTTTGTTTTTAACCCATGAATAACATCACGGAAACCTTATTATTAATAAAAAATTTCAAGTAATTGAAAGCACATTTTCTTTGAAGGAATGGGCAATTTCTGGAGAAACATATATTGACCCTGGTAATGTACAGAATAAACAAAAAATGAAAGTAATTGTGGTTTTTTTAAAAAAATATTTTGGTCAATAACTCATTTTACTTTTAAATGATCATTTTCAATTCCTACTATTAGTTCACACTCTCATTCTATTTATATATATATTTATCTTCGTCAAAAAAGTTTTTAGTCGTTAATAAAATGCATTTCAAAGCACTCAATTGAGCTGAAATTTTATACACACGATAATTTTAGATGACAATGCAGTAATTTAATTATAATTAATTGATTAAAACTAATTATTCAACGAATTACAAATACAGCCACGTTGGCATTATTTTTGGCGACTTGTGTCAAAACTTGAAAAGGTTTTTTTTCTCACATTTTAAAGCTCTCATTTCAGCTGAAATTTTCTATTCACCGTTGTTTTGGGTGTTTAAAGTGAAATGTATTATTCAAACTTTTAAGTTGATTGAATCTCTCCTCAACAGCTTGTTTTATTTCCTGGATAATCATTAAATATTTTTAATTGTATTTTCTTAAAGGTCAACGGAGTTTTCAAAAATCATAGTGTTTTGAAAATGTTTTTGTAATTGAAGAAAATATTTCATGACTTTATTTCCAAATCCTTAGTAAAGATGTCAAATTTCGTCATAAATATTTTCATATTGTCAAACATCGCTAAAACAAACAGTCCATGCCCTTGAAGTTTTTTATTCAGTTCATTAAAATGCTGAGTGTGTCACATAGAAACATTAAATCATTTAACCAATGTATATTGGATAATTCATCGAAACTATAGTCTTTTTTAATTAAAAAGAGCTTAATTTATTCTCATAACGTTACAAAGCGATTAAGCCATCTTCACAATTTTTTTTATTTTTAATATTTGTTATTTGGTTTTTATTATATTTCATAAAGGTTGATATTTAATAATAATTCCATACAAAAAATTTTTGTTTGTAAAATTAAAATTTTTGTAGCTTTTTTAAGCATTTTTTAAATCCCTAAGGCTTTTTTAAATATGTCTCTTTTCTTTTAAAATTTTTTTTCCAAGTACCTTATAATATACTACATAAAGCTGTACATGGTTTTTTTTTCTGCTGCTGCTCTTTAATTTTTTTATAGTTAAACTTCCAAAAATTCCCCCAAAAACATTAATTTTGAATTTGAAATTTTTTAGAAAAAGTACTAAACATGTTAGAGCTAATTACATGCACAGTTTTACAAAACATACATTTCAAAACATGTATAAAAAATTTCAAACCCATACTTCAATTATTAAAAAAGCCTTAGGGTTTTGAATAACAGTATATGTACAAAAATTCAACATGGAGAAATATGAGTTTGAAGTGTTCATTCCATGAATAGCATGATATAATATTCATTGAATAGTCTGAAACTTTAATGAAATGTTAATTCGCTTATTTAAAACTACTTACTCCAAAAAATTGCACAAATGTAGAACAATTAAACAATATATTGCCGTAATGAATATATAGAAAGAAAAAACGAATGAAAGATCAATATTTCGTAAAACTTTATCTTAATAATTATAAAATAAAATAAATACACACACTTCAGAGCTAATTCCATGCTCAGAGCTAATGCACAACATGTACAAAAAATATTTATGTCTTTATTTTTTATTTCCATGATTTTAAAAGCCTTTGCATGTTAAATATTGTACACGAATAAAAGCAAAATCAAATAACAATTTATAGGCAAAATACATCAAAATCTAAGAGCTGTATATGTGCATTTGTTTAAATAAATGTCTTAAAATATTTTAATAATAAAAGTGTTGAGTCTCGCACACATGGGATACATATATATCACCAAAAACAAATATATAAAAATGGGAGAGTTTTTCTATTCTTGCGAATTAGATTTTTAATTATCTGAGTCATCAAATTGAGATTTTGTATTTGTACTTTGGGAGAATCCGTTTTGAAGTTTTAATTTCATTTATAATAATATCATAAAAAGCACGCACAACTTTTAAATCTTGACCAAATCCATTTGATCTTCTGTAAATAATTCATAAACTAGAATTTTTGCATGAATTGCACAATTCTTTCTTGAAATGATTTGTTACTGCATATATAATGTCAGTCTCATTGATGCGCAGTAGAAAAATAATTAATTTATTTTTTATCAGGCTCTTTTCTAGCAGATAATCTGAAATGTGAGCGTGGTAGTTGCTGTCCAGCATCAAATATTGCTCCATAACTTGATAAAAAATGCAGGTAAAGCTTTGAAATTTTGCAGGCATATTTATAAAGATTCGGGGTATCAAATAAGCCAATAAATATTTTTTCGACAGTTTAATGATTTTTAGGGTACCATATCGCCTTAAGGACTTGACCGAAACTAAGCTATCGCACGTTGTATATCAAAATTCCTGAGTAACGACATTCAATTTCCTCTAAGAATTGTGTAAATTGCCGTTCATAAGGAGCTTTTGCGTTTATAAAGTTGATTATTTTTATTGCAACTGACGTTAAACTGGAAAATGCGTTTAAACCATGCTTCGCACATAAAACTTGCTGGTGTACTATACGATGGAATTCAGTCAGAGAATTTGAAATATTTTGTTTAAGATACTGAATAAATCCAATGTTTTTTCCTCGATACTAGGTGTACTGTCTGTTGTTTCAGAAACTATTTTCTCAAGGTCAGTATCCATTTCCTTAAAAGCAATATCAAATTCTTTAAAAATATCAAGACCGGTACACTTCCCCTTCAACGTCATTAGTTTTATTAATTCTTCTTTCATTATATTTCCATAGTTATACTGAGCAGCTGTAATGTTATTTTTTTGGATTCAAAAAACTTTTAAGGTATCCGAACACGTTCGGAGTACTTTTTAACAAAATAGCATACTAAAATATTATAAATGCTCTTTTAGGACTCAATACCAATAAATATTACTATTTAATTATCAAAATTTAAAATAAATTACTTGAATTTTACATAAATCACAATTATAAGTGAAATTTTAGCAATATTTTTGAAAAACTTCAAAGCAGTTAGAGAAAAAAGTAATAAACATATATTAGTAAAAGTATTACTAAAACAAATTAGATGCATTTATCTAAAAAATGTACTAAAATTTTAATTTTTTATTAAAATTTGAAAATTTTAGAGCTGATTGAGTAAACATTATAAGAAATGTTACATTTTTTATGAGACCATTATTTAAATAACAAGCCATAACTCAAAAAGTATTCATACATAAGAAATATTTTAGTACATTCTTTAGAAAATAACGTAAATATCAGGTTCAAAAAGTTTTATAGAAATAAATTCGTAATATTTTGAGTTATCAGACTCGCCATGATAGATTTCGAGCAATTTAAATGCCCACTTCTGGTAGATCAAAACCTCACTTCCGGTTTTCCTAAATTTATAAAATTGATTGTAACTTGGCCTCTAGGTAGTGTAGAAACAAAACAAAGTATGTTTTGTAAAGTCAAAACATAGCTATTCAATAAAATAAAGAACAAAAATATCTGTCTTGACTGAATTTGGTCATTTTCAACGTGTTCGGATACCTTAAAACACTGCTTTGAGAAAATTTCTCTTTTTTTCTTTTATAAGAAACACGTTTTTCTTTCTTCATCTGTTGACATGCCGAGATTAGAATGCAACGTTTCAAAACGTTCTTTTACAAAATGCTTACGTGAAGTCACTTTTTCCTTAAGAATTACAAATATAACCATTTTATTCCTTTCAATCACGTCATATTTGTCAAACCATTCAGTTTGATATAGTCTGGAACTTTTATGGCTTGTTTTTTTATTTTTTAACTACCGACATAGTACAGAGATACAATTAAAAATATTTATATTTAGAATACAATAATTTTTTAGAAGAAATTTTGTATTAACATAACTATATAATATACATGCACATCAATACACATTACTTTTAAATGCGTTCGAAATGGATGTCACTAAGTTCAACTCTGATACTGATTGGTACAGGCGCGTCTTAAATTGTGAGTTTAAAAAAATGCTAGTATCAAGAATAACAGACATGCGCATGACACCCATTGGCGCCTCACGAGGTAAAACAGAGAGGAGACGATACAAGTTGTGACGGGTGCTTACGCGTTTCACTAACCTTCTCTCAAATTCTTTTAAGATTGTATTTATTTTAACCAATCCCCGCTGAGAGCTAAAAAAGTGTGACTTATGCAAACAAGATAGTTTCGGGTTTAGCGAGTTCGAAAAAGATATAAAAGGGAGAAATGGAATGAAGAGAAGAGGATGACTACGTGGTTTGATAGAGGAGTTAACTAAGAGGTTGATTAAGAAGGTGGTTCTGAGAGATTAGTTTAACTAGTGAAGTTTGTTCGCCGTAAGAAGATTATTGAAAAGGTTCATTAATTCGGTTCAGACGGAACTGAAGATATCAAGGATTGAAGTCGCTCTTTAGATCCTTCAAATATTAAAGAATCCTGCCTTAAAAAGATATCAGGTCTGTGATTTTCATAAATTAGATTTAAATGCGTAGTTTGATTGTATGCGTTATTCTCCGTAGTCTCAGTTAGTGTTCCGTCGTTCATAATTGAATTCTTATCTCACTCCACTGTAATTTGTTGTTCTTAAGGTTTGATTAATATTTGTGTGTTTATCTATTAAGAAGGATTAATAAATGATATTGATTTATTAAATTAGTAGTTGTTAATTATGAATCCAACATACCCGAATTTAGATAATGTGCAAAGGGGAGTTAATAATCATAGGGGTAGTGAGAGACTACGACAAAGTGTTATGGAAGTCTTTTTCTACAAACGTAACTGAACATACACTGGCCTCCGAAAGTCTGCAAACAGAAGATCATCCCTCATATTCATGCAAAGATCGCTAATTAAATGTAGTCTTTCTGAATCAATACTATTTTTCACTTCCTACTATTAGCTCACTATCTCCCTATATATATATATATATTCATTGATATATCCTGTTCAAATTTTGAATCGTTAATAAAATACTTTCGATTAATCCAATCAATTTCAAATAATTTTTTTTAAAATTGTAGTGGATGACACTTGATATTAATACAATTTTTTAAGTATTAATTCATTAATTACCGGTTAATTAATTAAATTAGTTATCGGTTTTCGATGTCAACTTAGATTCGTCTCCATTGTTGTAACAATGTAACTGTTAAAACAATTACAAAAGTTGGCGTCGAAAACCTGTTTTTCAGCCAAACTAACCAAACCGGGTGTGCATTGTTACAACAATACAGACAAATTATGCTCTTTTTTCAATTTCTAATATTATAGTTCACTCTCACCCCTATATATATATATATATGTAATAATTCCCAGTAATATAATCCTTTTTCATAACTTTTAACTACCAACGGTCCATCCCTTCAGGGGACCAACGTTTTAGTAATAAGTTAATCCGCCGCCTAACGAGAGTCTTTTAAACTGCACCTATCCACCCACTCAGATCATGTGATTTGAGAAGCCTTTAAATACCGAGATTCCTGGTGACCAACTCCCTCTTTCGCTTCTGTATTTGTCTGCTTCAACATGTAGTCGGCTGCAGCTTGTTTTGTGCTTTGTGTTTGTGTTATGTGTGTTTATTTGTGAATCCGTCTATCTGTGTGTCTTCATGTTCAGTGTACAATAAACAAGATTAACCTCAGGACTGCCTCATCAATCTCATATAAAGAATACATTTCAATGGCCACGTCTATTACAAGAGTCGCCAGGATGGTTAGTTCTACGCGGGAAAGAAATTAGTAAGTCAAGATAAAAATGTTGGATAAAATATTTCAGGGAATGTCTAATAAAGAATCTTCGTTACCACTTGCCACGCCCTGGCAGGATTACCGGAGGAACAAAGGATTAACGTTCAACATGCGGGGATTCCCCTTTTGCTTCTCCGTTGTACGGAAAAAATTTCCGATTTGTGTTTTTTCATCATAGGATGTGCTAGAGTGTTCGGAACGGGGAAATTCCCTTCTTTTTCCACTCCGTCGAAAAACTTCAATTTTGATGTTAAAGTATATGAAAAAAAAATAATAATAATAATTTTCAAATTATTTGCAAAGTACTCGAGGTTGTGAAAGAAGAAAAAGTTTTTATCATCAATGTGTTAAAAGCCAGATTGGATTACAAATCTTTTTAAGTGCTACGAGTGTATGTTTTAAAACGTGAAGGTTAAATGTGCGCTCAGCAAATTTTTGATTAGTGTGTTTAAGCAGATTGCAATATTAATCCATACAATAAATAATGCATTTTTGTTCTGTCATTTGAAATTATTAGGAAATTCTAAATTGAGTGTATATTTTTTTATTATTGGTTTTTAATAATTTATCTTAAAATGTTTAAGAACAATATCGTAATTAATATGCATATTAATAATTTGCAAACAAATCTAAAGTGTTATTTCTAATAATCTATTTTGATCCAAATCTTACAATGATGTTAATTTATGGTTTAGATATTTTGAAAATATTTAAGTTTTAAAGTTTTCCATATGAAATGGTGTATGGGTAGTGGTACCAATATAATTTTTTTCATTTAAAGCCTGGTCTTACCAGCATTTTTTTTATTATAAGCCGGGTCTTACCCCGCAATTTTTTTTATGTGTCTGGTTTTACCCCAGAGTTTCTTTCCATATTATGGGTCATACCCCCATCGTTTATTTTTTAAAAATTATTCTTTGGTCCCTACCACCATTGTACTGTTTTTTGGTTTATTCTAATGTTTTTTTTTCAATATTGTGTAACAAATTTTTATTTTTCGATTGCATTTAAATTAATTGATTGGGCAGTGAACTCCACGTAAATATTATTGTGAATGTTGTTATAAACTTACCATTTTGTGTGTGTGAAAACGTTTCCAGGAATCTCGGTTTTACCTTTTGAAATTTCGGATTAAATTTACTTAATGTTATGTTTTGTTTTGAAGATAAAATGCCTATATTTCATAATGATCATTTTTTGTTTTGATATTTAACATGAGAATTGATAACTTTACAGTGTTTTAAGTGTTTTACTGAATCAATACCAAAGATTTGATATTTTTATTTTGAGAATTTTATGTTGATACTATATTTGATATGTTTAATGTGGTTTTAAGAATTTTTGGTTTCTATTCGATTTACTTTTTAGAATTAACAATTTATTTGATATGAAAATGAACAACTTTAATGTGTATAAAATAATAATGGTTTTGTGAGCACTTAGGCTGAGAAAATATTATAAATAAATAAAAATAAATAAGCAAATGTTTACATTTAGAAGAAAGAATAAATAATAAGGGTTTTGTAAGGATTGTGCATAGTGAGTACCTCAAGGGAATAAATACACCTTTGATTGTCAATATACTATTGCCTCCAAACTCGTACCCTTTGTCTTAGTAAAATTAATACATAAAATAAAGTTATAAATAGTTTTTTAAAAAATCTCTTCGGTTGACTTGCAATTTCCAGTCTTAGGATATTTGTTTTTGAAGTTATTGTGCTGCATATACACGATAAGAAGTAAAACTTGTCTCAAAGATTGTGCAAGGCGTGGGTCATCCTAATTTGTTTCTTTTCACCCTCAGTGCTCTTATATACACTTTTAGATAAATTTTTAAGAAATTATTTTTGTGTTTTAGGAATTATATTTTTGTGAATTCATATTAGAAAGGTGTGGCACATAACTGTTTCATAACCATCATCTCCATGCAGTATTTGCGACGGACAATTCCTTTCACATACCATTGTCTTTTAAAACCCAATATTGTGACAACTTCCATTCCAATATATGACTCACCTCTAAACTCTGCTTCCCAGTGCATAGGGAAGCCTGTTGGTGTTTCACATATCCCAAACGAGATACAACAGCCTTCTACTGAGGCCTCTGACCTAGCATATTTACATCTTCAAGTGTCCGGACACGTCTCAACCTTGCAAAGTCTAGCTAACTTGGGCAAGGCAACTAGAAAGAACTAACTTCATTTGTTTCAACTAAAACTTTTACAGGATGTGTGTCATTTACAATTATTTTTAAAATTTAGTTTCGGTTTTCATTTTATTTTAGGTATTTAATAATCTTACTTTGATATTTTTGTTTTGTGCAATTTTATATTTATAATTTACTAATGCATATTTGTTTCATAGTTTTTTACCACATATTCTCCTGTTCCAAATCATTCTCATGTGTTAAAGTGAAGGGAAATTTAAAAATAAATATTAATCTAAATTTAAATTTTAAAATTAATATCTCTGTAGAATATGGGTGTGTAACTAAGGGCCCCAGCGCACACACGTGTCTTGCGGAGGGGGAAATGTAATAATTCCCAGTAATATAATCCTTTTTCATAACTTTTAACTACCAACGGTCCATTCCTTCAGGGACCAACGTTTTAGTAATAAGTTAATCCGCCGCCTAACGAGAGTCTTTTAAACTGCACCTATCCACCCACTCAGATCATGTGATTTGATAAGCCTTTAAATACCGAGATTCCTGGTGACCAACGCCCGCTTTCGCTTCTGTATTTGTCTGCTTCAACATGTAGTCGGCTGCAGCTTGTTTTGTGCTTTGTGTTTGTGTTATGTGTGTTTATTTGTGAATCCGTCTATCTGTGTGTCTTCATGTTCAGTGTACAATAAACAAGATTAACCTCAGGACTGCCTCATCAATCTCATTTAAAGAAATCCATTCCATCGGCCACGTCTATTTCATATATATATATATATATATATATATATATATATATATATATATATATATATATATATTGTCCAAATTTTCAATTGTTAATAAAATACTTTCTATTCATCCATTCAAAGTAGGAATTGAGTTAATTTTTTTTATTTTACTTGTTGTTGGTTCTTCTAACGTTGTAAATTCAAATAGTATAAGCATCAATCACCTGATTATTACATAAAATAAAACAAATATTTATAACTTACGAACGATAAAAATCATGTGCGTCAAAAGTCTGCGTACAAGGAAAAAATCTTTACAATAAGAGATTGTAACAAAAAGTTAATACTCTTTTTAGGCTATTTTATTATTTCTATAACTCTCTCAACATATTTGGCAAGGATTCAACCAACTTATTTGTCTCATCTGTGAATATTTTTTTCCATTCTTCTACCATGACAGGTTTTAGCCTTTCCTAGGATGTTATTACGTTCTCTCTCATTATTCACTGGAGTAAATTCCACAAATGCTGAATTGTGCTTAGGTCTGAGGACTGGGATGGCTTACGGAATTGGTTTAGGACATGATAGAACAGTAATTTCTCCACAATATAGACCATTAGCTTTGTCTGCTGAAAGTAAAAATCATCACTCACCGCAAATTTCTTGAACTTGCCCTGAAATTTTACTTCAATATATTCAAGTAATCAATTTTGCACATTTTTGGTTGAATAAATTAACTATCACCAATCCAAAGGCTTCATATGCACTTCCAGGCATTATTCTTTCTACTTCATGTTTGGTTGTCGAATAAGGATTTTTTTTTCTTAAGATTTTTGCAGGAATCTTTTCAAGCATATTTTTGTTCTTTTTTGATGCCAAAAATACAAAAATTACATTCAATTGAATGCATTACATTTTTACAATAATTATGTGCCCTTTTTAGGTGTTTTTTGTCAAAGATCATTCTCTCAGCTTTGTTCACTCGAGAAATGGATGGCTTCTTGAGTGCAACTGGGCCATGATAGTCATCCACTTTCAGTTCTTTTCGTATTGTAGTTAAAGTCACACTTTTTTCAATATCTCAGCAGCACTTTTAGCTATTTGTGAAGCTCATAGTCTTGGATTTATTCTTATAGACCGTATTACAAAGCAAAATTTTCGAAGTGTCACTGCAGACAGGTGTCCGTATTTTAGCTTGGACGTTGAAATTTTAGTTGATTTGTAGTTTATGAACACTTTTTAAACCATTGAATGTCTCCTATTAATAGTTTCAGAAATTTAACCTCCCCCTTTTCTGAAGATATATGACGATTTTTCTTTCAATAATATATCGATCTCTTTGGGATCCTGCCATGGAATCACTCAAACTTTCAAATCTCAAATCCTAAATAAATCGTAAAAGAAGCTTATAATTACTTAAAAACACGATTTAGTGCAATTATTTTACAATAAAATGTCTTTAAAAGCTCAATTTTGTAAGTGTACGCAGACTTTTATCGCGAGTGGTTTGTAATTATTCGGTGGTCATTCTTGTTTTTTCAGGTTAAGGTGAATTTTGTAGCTGGTATTTGAATAAGAAAATTCTGAAGAATCCTTGATATGTATGTTGATATTATGAAGCGAGATTTTAATAGAAATAAAAGCATAAATACGTAAGATAATTGCCTGTAAGCAGACTTTCCGAGGTAAGTGTAACATTATAAAAGTGTATTTTATCCGAAGAAAGTGCTTTAAATACGGTTATTTACTTTAGTTTGTCGAATTTTTTTCAACAAACAAAACGTGAGTAAAATTATAGACTTTGCTTTATTTCAAAATTATACTTTTGCTCTATTTTAAATACTACATACTTTCATATACATTTGTTGTCATTTTTAGAAATGTAATGATCAAACTGAGTGGCAACACATGTGGTTGAAGGATGTCATGTACATACCGCTGGGTTGTCATGGTGCCCTGGATCAATACTAGGGGTGACCGTGTATTGTAGGCAATGACACCACATATACCATCACACAAGGTTTGAGAGCGGTGTGTTGCTGTAAGCAAAGGCAGTATTGAGGCGTTCACTATAGGGTCTCCACACACGACCACGATTATTATCACTGCTTAGATTGAATCTGGATTCGTTGTTAAAGGCGGTTTGGTTCCATTCCGCTGTAATCCAGCTTCCTCGTGCGCGGCACTACTCCAAACGGAGCGTCGATGGGTAGGCGTCAAGGGCAGCACAGTAATGTGTGCCGCGATCCCAAATGTCCTTCAGCCAGGCTCCTTCGTATGGTTCGAGAAGACACAGGGGACTTTAGTGAAGGTTCTACCTGTGCCTGGATGGCGGCCGATGAAGCAGTTGGCTGTACGCGTGCATTTCTTACGATGTGGCGGTCTTCTTCATGACTGGTCTGCCGAGGGCGTCATGAGTCTGGTCTTCGTGTAAATGACATCTCTCGGATCCACTGGTTCCAACACTCCTCACAACACAATCAGTGCGACTTAATTGAGGATCTACTCTCTTAGCTGACCACCCATCTTCCATCATACCGATTATTCTCCCCCTCTCAAACTGCGACAGCTGCACATATTGTCTTCGAAAACGCGTAATGGCATGTCAACCACAGCGCTTCCTTTGTAAACGATTCAGCACACTTAAACAAGATTTGGTTACCTGTTTTATACTCCACAGAGATTGACGTTAAACGCCCTCTACCGGCTATACGTAAGGAGTAATCACGCTGCGTTTCTAATCATTTGCATATCTCCCTAACATGTACATCCATGTCAAGTTTCGTTACGATCCCGCAATTATTTCTTGGTGTGCTAATTTTTTTGTGTCCATGAGTGTATTATATATATGCATTTTAATACATTTTATTATTATTTTTAGGATGAAGATGTTGCTTACTTGTTTTACAACGATCAGGCTCCGGATACAGAAAAAACTGCTATTGGACATTTAAAAGGTAGGTTTGAACAATTCTATTTGCTAAAGCGTAATTTATTGTTTTAATTCTTTATACCTGATATACATTAACCACATAATAATGTGAATATAAATTAAATTTTTACTAAAATATTTAAAAAACAATTTAATATTTCCCTTAGGTTACCTTGCGTTTGATGGAAAGTCTGGAGTGTGGGTGATACACAGCATACCAAAATATACCAAGCCTGATAAGCATGAATTTCCGTCTAATGCTCGACCATATGGGCAAATGGCATTATGTATTACATTCTCTACTGAAAGTTTGAACGATATATGTTGGTATAATTAAATACATATTACATTGAATAGGATATTATAAATGCAGAGTAATACATTTGGTAAAATTAATATAATTACAACATTGGTTTGGCAACTAAATTCCTGTTTTTTTTCAAACTTCTTATTTTTCAATTTTTACTCCCACAAGGTAATGTAGATTCATCTCTCTACATGAATACCTGAAAAGACTTTAAATAGAGATCATTTGAAGAAAGTCTAAGCAAATTTAACTAAATTCCTCAAATTTTGTTCAGTTTGGTTATTGTAGGATGTAGGTTTTTCGAATTAACCCATAAAATATGTACCGTAAAATCCGGCATATAACGAGCTCTCTTATCCCGAAAAATAAGATCAAATTTTACGGATGCTCGTTTTATACCCCGGGTATAAAAATAAAAGCTTTAAAAATAAAAGTAAAAAGATGAGCATAGAAAAAAAAATTAGAATCCTACATATATCGAAATACTGTTTATCTGAAAGAAATGACATTTCTTATGAACTTGTGACGGATCTGTATGGTTCTTCACTAATCCTCTAAATATTTCTTTCAAATTTTATTTATTTCAACCAATCTCCATCGGGAGCCAAAGCGTGATTTATGCAAATGAGATATTTTATAGTTCGGGTTTCGCGAGTTAACGAAAGAGAGTGAAATGAAATGAGAAAGAGTTGTAAAGTGAAGAAGTAGATTTTTAAAGTAAAGTGAATCAAAGCATCGGAAAATCAACTCGCAATCGTTGACAAATTTAGTGTGTAGTAAAGCTACAAGCAAAGCTGAAGAGCTGAAGATTGAATTCGTAAATCCAAGAGTGAATATTAACGTTTATCCGATCCATCCGGAATCCAAGTATTCAACAAGACGGACCTGCCGAAATTTAAGAATAAGGTTAGTGACTTAGAAATTGTAAATACGTGTACGTGTGTTAGCTGTAATTGTACGCGCTGATCTTTCGTGGATTCAGTTCAGATTTCGTAGTTCCGCAATTAGTGACCCCTTCTCATTCTCCACTGTGTTTTATTGTTCTTAAATTTGAATAGTGTATATGTAACCTTCCTTGATTAAGAGGTATCAATAAATATAGTGATTTGTAAAGATGTCTTTTGAATTAGTTAACCCGCTTACACGTCCAGAAACGAGTAACACTAGACGGGGAGATGATTATCTTAGGGGAGGTTATGTGACACGACAAACTTAAAAGGTTGTATTTCTAGAAGTATACTGATTTTTCAAAATAATAACTTGGGATAATTTATTTATTATTTATCAAATACCTGTCCATTGACCATCAGGTCATTAGGCAATGAGCTCTCTAATATTTTTTTTACATTATAGTCCAAATTCTTAAGTGCAGAGCACACGTCAAGCTGAACAGCGTTCATGACTTGTCCAGAAGAACACAAAACACAAAAAGGGGTGCCAGTCAGTTTAAAATGGAACAAATGAGCGCAAAGGCAGTCGTGTCCAGTCAACAATATAAACTCAGCCACAGAAGTATATCTCGGAATAATACCTCAAATAAATGATTTCAAAGCTTGAGGCAGCGTTTCTCAAACTGTGGGGCTTGCCCCTAGGGGGACGATAACCTTACGTGGGGGCAGCAAGCATATTGAAAAGCGAAAACAAAAGATTATTTTAAAAAATTACTTATTTGCTAAAAGCAAACAAAATATATTCGCACAATAAAAAATAAAATTCCCGTATCATTGATACAGCTGATACGGCGGTAGATACTGTCGAGGTCCTTTTATTGCTTTCCAAAGCTTCCCTCGTAGAGTTTCACACCTCTCTAGGGGGCGTGATCTCTCTATGAGGGGGGAGCGAGCATATTGAAAAGTCGAAAACAAAAGATTATTTTGAAAAACTATTAATTTCCCGAAAGTAAAACAAACAAAATACATTCTGACATAATCAAAAATAAAATACACATTTACACTGACGTAATACACTTATAAGTGTATCAGCACTGCACAATGTATTTTACAATTAATTTAACAATACAAAAGTTAAGAACAAGTTTAATAATTACCAGTGACCCATAGGTTTTTCAATATTTAAAATTACATACAAAAATTAACATTTTCCTTGATAATTTGTACGGTTTATAATTAATGTCTGACCCGCCGATTTAAAGTTATGCGATTTGTTCCCTAATGCCACTGTTTTCCACGTAGACATGCGTATGGGATGCATTGGGGAGGGAGGGGGGAGGAATAGAAAAAAGCAAATTCTCTGAAATCAGTAAATCCATCGCAAACACTGTCAAAGTGCTAAAGCTGCATTCAAAGAACTTCGCAATTATTTTATGGATAGCAGCGTACAGAGAAAAAAACGTACTTCGTAAAGACGTATTTATACGTCCAGGGCAACTACTGCTTTGGCTGAGCGAGACTTTTATATACGCTGGTGAAACTTAAGAGGTTAAAGTTGCATTGTAGCTTTGCGTCAAAGTATAGCATCATTGAATTCAATACATTGTTATTGTATGGAGGGGGGCGATGAAAATTATGATTGAATATTGGGTCGCAATATTGAAAATTAGAGATGCACTGGTATATAGGCATCGCATTTCAGGTTTCTTCGTAAAAAAGGAGGTGCGCGTTACACTGCGAATATACCTAAAAATTAAAAATTGCAGCTCTAAGTATGTACACTCGTTATACTGTGGTTCGCGTTATACGCCGGATTTTACGATGCATTCTTAGATATTCAAAAAAAGTACGGGATATACTTTCAAAAACCAAAATAATCAGTTCCTAAAATCCCATACCTTCCAGAAAAATGTTTATGCTTGTATAGTTGTATAGCTGAGGTACGATGTATCATTAAAACTAGACTGAGTTGTTCAATATCTTTGTTGAATATTATAAATTATTGATGCCGAAAGTTATTTTTAGTTTTCTGAAGTGCACTCTTTTAAAACTTTTTAGGCAAACATTTGCTCTTCTGTAATCCAAACATCTATGATTATGATATATCCAAATCAATCAAGGAGACTCTAGATGAAACTTCTCAATCTCTCTTCTCCAAAAAACCCAAATTTATCCGAAAGCCTCCTTTTGTAAAAGAAACCTCGCTAAAGAGCTTATCTGATGTGGAATTTACTGGTTTTGCGAAAGATAATCAAGATGTTGTTGGTAAAAAAAAATTTAAAATTTTCCTCTGAATTTAATTGCTTTTTTTTAAATTATAAGAAAATATAATATTGTGTGAACAGTAATGAAAATGCATAATATATTCTTTTTTTCTTTTGGGCTTTACAGATTTCTTATGCAATTGTGTTGACACTAGTTAAAATTCTTATTTTTTTCTTATAGGTCTTTATAATATTTTACTTTAAGAAGTGTAATTTATTGTTTAAAAACCCTTCGGAAAAAAGTCAAATTTTTCAAAACGAAATAATTTGAAGCATTTTTAATGGGGTTTCTTTTCACATTGTAACTTTGTCTGGGTCAAAACATTAAAAGCTTTTTGTCTCGTATTTGAATGCTCTCAGTTGAGATGAAATTTTCTATCCATGATTGTTTGAAATGACAAAACAATAATTTAGTTATAATTAATAAAAATTAATTTACTTAAACTAATTATTTAAATAACTAAACTTGACTCTTAATTCCTGTTGTTTACAACGTGAAACGGTTGAATAATGGAATCAGAAAATTTAACTATCCCCTAGTAAAATTTAAGGTATAAAAAATTATTTCACGCAAAGTGGGAAGTTTGAAAGAAAAGTCATGTTTAAAAAACTCTTTTTTTACCGGTGTTATTTTATGTTAAATTCTGATTTAATGAAAGATTCTCTTAAAGTGTTATTCTTACAAAGAATATAAGATTTCATGGTAATTTTTTACCGTATGTTTTCAAACACATACTAATTCATGGATAATCCGTTCGTTTTTTCTTAAAAAATTTACCCAAAATTCAAAAACCGTACATCAACCAAATTGAAAAAAAAAAAAGAAAAAAAAGTTTGCCTAATTTTTAAACGTAAAACGCTAACTACATTAGTTTTATTTCGAATAATTCTATCTGTAACTGATATTATTTTTCATTAGTTATCTTGTACAATATCTTTGTTATTAATACTTTCTGTGCAATTTTTTCATGTTTGTAAAATGAGTGAGAAGAGAAAATCGTATATGACATTTGATCGTCGACCTATGTTTCATACCTTGGTATAAAAACTTGCTACATGATGATCATAAGCATTCAGACATCCCAATGAGTAAATGTGAATTTTACAACTTATTAGGAATTTAAAATTCTGATACTGATTTTGAAGAATTTATCTGACTTCTATTTTCTTCTTTCAGTATTAACGTACTATTTAAAACACCCCAAAATTTAAAAAATTAAAACCACTTGCGTATGGTTAACTGAAAAGGTTAAAAAACCGTTTTCCCTAAACTACCTTTCCCTTGAGATCAGGGTATACGTATATAAGCCGAATTCATATTTTTTCATAAAAAATGTTCCAAAAAGTCTTGGCTTATACAAGATGGAGCGCGAGAACTTCCCTTTTGAACATGTTGCAGTGATGTTCATAGGGAGGGGAGAGGTGGAGTGGGATGTTTGTGTTCCCACCCATCTCAGTCTCAAACATGCTGTAATCAAGGCAGCAACTCTCTTTTGCCGGGGAGGCGTATTTTTGTAACGGTCGATCGGTGATTGCAGTGCAACATGCCTTTCGATACTCTTCCACGAGGTTATATTCCTGATCGGAAATGTGTTTTAATGTGGATGGATGCCTTCAGAGCAGAGGGAATGTCTCCAAAGAAAGAAAAGAACTTCCGAAGACCGTTAGAACACCTGAAAATGTGGAACGAGTTCGTGTGTCAATTCAGAACGGTATGAGATAAAGATCCAGCAATTCTTCTTACCCGCTCTCCTAGAAAGGGATCTTGAAAACGCGTGGTTACAACAAGATGGGGCCACAGCCCACACCTACAGGATCTCCATGAGTATTTTAAAATCGGCCTACCCCGAATGACTGATCTTCCTTGATTTATTCCCGATTAATTCTTGTGGGCTTATCTCAAGTCCTTGGTTTACAAAGATCGCTTCAGGACCATGGAAGATCTAAGGAATAACATTCGAGCCGAAATTGACAATAACCCAGTCGATATGCTTGAAAAGGTAACTCAAAGTTTTTGAAATCTACTGCCTCAATATATTTGTAATGGAGGGCGACATTTAACAGACATTTGTGTTTAAAATAGTATAAATTCATAGTTGGAATGTAGTGCGGAAGGCGGAAACTAGCAATAAAGTCAAATGAAACATGTAAAGTGTTCTATTGCATTTTGAAAACAGGAAGCTCCCACTCCCCACCCTGTACATGGAAGTATACGGTATATTTTTTAACATCTTAGGCATTAGAAAAAGATTTCATGGAATAGGAGCTGTTGTACGTTTTTAAAATAATAATACTATAAATAGCGTAAGTGATAATGAAAATTCAACGCCAAGGAATGCCCAGAAAAGGAAAAAATCGACATAAAGATACAGAAACGAAATATAAGTAAGTTTATTTTGAAATGATACTCTTAACACAGAGAGCGAGAACAATGTTTGATCAGTAAGTTGTAGAACCACCGCGAAGGACGGTACACGAAGAAACAGAGTAAATGAGAATACAGGTTGCATCTTGAGGAATAACTCCCTATTCCTTGTCTGTCAACCATTTGCCACAGCTCATCTTCTAAGCGTGGTGGCAGGGCAGGTTCGATCCAAGACGTGTTCGATTATTGATGGATCTGAAAGAATGGTTATATCAGGAAAAATCATATCTACATAAAGCAGAGCTCGTTAGCTACGTGCAATGTGTTTGGGTGTTATCCTTCTGGAAAATTGGGCACTCTCGAAGGAAGAGAAGTTTTACCGGTCACCACATATACTGCATTGAGCTGTCATAGTGCTTTGAATATGAACCACAAATTACCTACTATTGTATGTAATGGTGCCATAAATTATAATGCCATATAGTCATGGGGTAGAACATTTCACAAATGCAGCTGGACTTTACCTTTCCCCCTGTCGATGCCGCACTCGTTCACAATGACTATCACTGACAAGGGCGTAGCTACCACCGTATTAATGATACGCCCCTAAAATACAGAGGCCCCAAAATGTATAACATTCTAACACTTTGAAATAAGTGTCTTTTATGTCCTTTAAAAAATTGGACTCCAAGGAATTTTGATACAGAGCCCACTCAGGATCCCCTCTAGTCCTGTAGGTTGCTTCATCGTGGCGAGAGGATATCACTGGGTGGAATGGGCGAAGTACGTCGGGAGAATATTTTCCTGGCAGGGTCACCCTAAGCATGAAAGCCATTCCACTTTACCCAGCTAAATACCTACAGTAAAATGAGCTACCTCTGGTGCTCAGGTCTTTTGACTAACAGAGGCTGCCTTTTTCCTCCGTCTATGAGTTATGTCATCTGATCCGATTTTTCCAAAATGTAACATCGAGCAGGCTTCCCCGATTCATATTCATGGATGCCTGGGTTTGTCCTACGACGACTTGCTAGGTCTTCCTATGCTAGTTTATGACTTTTTGAGGGTAAATGAACTCATAGATCTCGTCTAGCAGAAGCTTTACAAAGAGATAAGTAACAACAATAACAGGACTAGTTACGCCAGTGATCATTGAACAGACGGATGAGCGTGACTTTTCTGTGAACATGACCCTGTGCCAATCCGTAATCTATGATACTCTATCTAACACTATGGCGGAGTCATTGACAGTCTTCTTAACGGACGACGCCTTGAGTGCAAGCCATTAGAAACTAATCAATTGGAAATGGTTCTGGTTAATATGGGAACATCAAGGGTATCTTGTTCACGTTGCAAAATAGTGACAGAAGAGATTCGAAGGGCCTTCACCACTTACCATCAATCTGTTGATTCAAGTGGGTTATATAAGCATTCAAACTTGTCTTATTTTATTGTTCCTTCACAGCTCGGTGCATCGAGGACGTTTTTAGTGGGTGTACGCTAAGATAATGATCCACGTCCTGGAGATCAAAAGAACTACCTTCCCTCTTTTAAATTCATTTCTCCAGGAGAGCGAGATTCTTGGAGCATCCGAATATTTCCCCAGAACATATTCTCAGCAGTTCCAAGCCACTTCCTATTATTTCCTAGGATAAAAACTTGACACACGACTGTTTTTGATTCTTTTCTTGTTTCGAATCGTTTTTCCTTTCTGTGAAGATCAGAATAAGAAAAAATTCTTGAATACTTTCTGACAGTCCCAAGCCAATTCCTCTCTCCGGGAAGATAAGAATAGAATTCTCTTTTCCAATCGAATTAATTCCCTTCTGAGTAAAGATCATAATAAGCGAGTCTTGCATTCTTTTCCATTTCTAAACCGATTCCACTCTCTGTGAAACGCAAAAGATTCGTCATGCAAGTATCTAGTTCCTTTCCGATTCACCCTCGCTGTGGAAATTAAAGAATTCAGAAAGAGTTTTCCAGATCTAATCGATTCCCCTCGCTGAAAGGATCAAAAGAGCTGGCAAAAGAATCTAATTCATATCCGATTCCGAACCCCTTTTTTCTCGTATTGTACATCCGCATCAACAATAATTGCCTCATTTTCAATTCCTACTATTAGTTCACACTCTCCCTATGTATATTTATTTATCTTATTCAAATTTTATATCGTTAATAAAATACCTTTTATTCATCCATCCAAGTTTAAATACATTTTTTAAAGCTTGTAGTGGATGACACTTAATACAGTTTTTTTCAAATAATAATAAATTAATTTTTGTTTAAGCGATATATTTCAGTCGAAATTATTCCTCTAGATGGCAGAACCATTGAATAAAACAGTTTTTGTTAAATTTGTGATGAAGATTTAACTTAACCTGAATAATCATATGCTAGTTAGACGTCAGCATTCCCTTGACTCCTGGTTTTAAGATAAATTCTTACCTATTATATTCAATTATATTAAAAAATGTAATTACAAATTTATGTGGTTAAAAAGTTTTTAATACTAATTTAAAAGGTCTTTTGCCACTTAATATTGTGATTCTGTGTCATATGTATATACATATTTATATTATAATTGTAATTATTTTATAAAAAGTAACTGAAATAAAATTTTTCTTTGTTGACTTATGTAGGGAATTGACTTTAAAAAAATTTATATTACTTGTTTCCCTAATAATTTGTTCACATTTGCTTAAACTTCTCCTCTCTTTTCTATGTAAAATTATCTCTCTCATTTAAAATTAAGAAATAAATGATTTTCAATTATGTTATTATGCTGCAGAAAAATAGTACTATTTCAGATAAAAAATATAATTGACAGTAACAATCAATGCTTCTTAAAATAGGCAATTAACTTGAAAAGTATTATTATTTTTCATGTACTAGGCTATAAATTAGAATATTCTGGAATAATAATTTTGTAAACAATGAGAATGACACTTAAATTCGGCAAATTCTTAAAACAATTGGTTTTAAATAATTTTAATTGGAGCTTTCTTCTAAACACAGTTTTTTTTTATTTAAGCTAAGCAATATTTATTAATTGATTCATTAGAGCTTTGGAATATATTTACGAGTATAAAACTAAGTGTATTTCATAACCTATTTTTCGTCATTTTAATGAGAAAATATTTTCTTCTATTTGTTTTATCCTATAAATTGCATTGTTATTCTTATAATTATGAACTAATTGTAAATTCTCGCTTTTTAGTTAGATATTAAGAATGTGAGAGTATGAATGTATAAATATTTGCTTTAATTGCATTTATTATTCTCCAAAGAATGTTTTGGGTCATCAACACAGATTTTAAGACTTACCTAGTTTGTTGTGTAGCGGTGCTGATGAAAAGTCTCTACGTTAGCGTGGTGGAGAGGTTAGGAGAGTGGAGTGCTAATTTATGCGTCATCCTCATGATCTGACCATGGATCAAAATTATGAGGTCAGTAGCCAATATCTCTTTTTTTACTTTAATTGGAATGCAAATAAACTATTATTTAGTTACAATAGATATGTTTATGTTAGTGCAATATTTTGAATTTGAGTTTGATAAAATCTAAGAATGTGATATTTGAAGGTTTGTATACAAGTATTTTCTCTTTTCTGATTCATTTTGGAGAATATATGGAAAGTGAAAAGCAAATAAAATTAGAATAGAAATTTATATGTTTAATATGTTTCCCATGCATTTTTAGTAATTTATTCTTTTCACTAAAAATGTAGAAAAAAATTGAAGAAGCTTGCGCATAAATTATTTGATGTTTCTGAATTATATATGCATGTTATATATGCAACATTTTTTGTTGTTTTATAAGCATAAAAATACATAATACCTCGTATATATATTGTATATTAAAGAATCAGAAAAGGATTTTAATTACTTTTTTCCTACAAAAATATTCAATTCTATAATATTTTAAGGTTTGTGTAAAGAAGGATTCTAAATTTCATACCTATAGATTTTTTTTATGTTCCATTAATTGTAAAATTTCAAATAAGGAAATGCCAATAAAAGATTCCAAGCACCTAAGCTCCACCATGCTTGCTTAATATAATGATATTGAAGTGTTACCAAAGATACCTCTTCCTTTTACTGACAAAATTTTTAAAATGTTGTTCTGTTTGTTTTTAATTAAAATAAAAAATATGAATACCTTAAAAAAATTCAATAGTGCTGGTTTTTCTTTGCTTACTACGCTGCTGTATTTAATGCCACTTTATTGTGATGGGAGGCTGGGAAGCTTGGAAGCTGATCGGTTTTGAAGATGGCCCCCAATACACATGTAATTTGTGTATTCCCCTTGTTTACAGGATGTGGTCGGATTCCTGAGCCGGGGGTCCCAGCGCGGGCTGTCACTGAGTTTTCAACGATCATGCAAGTTGAATGGACTCATAAATTTGTGGAGAAACCTTAACTTTTGTAACTTTGCGCTTGGTCTCTATCCAATGACTAGGCGAGACCGAAAGGCACGCGGATGCAAAAAGGGGTAATTTGCCCTCACTTAAAAACAGGCGCCGAGACAATTTTCAGCAGATTTTTTACTCACTATAATGTCAATTTGATCCCCAGATTTTAGGAAACTTCGTGCACCGTCCGGGACCATGCCAGCCTCCCATCACCTCGCTTCCGTTTCAGATAAGTGAAACTTTAATTGCTTGTTAATATTGCTTAATCCTACTTTCGTAATGTGTTCAAATTGTAATAAACAAACTTAATTTAAATTTAATCCGAGTAATGTCTTTAGTTGCGTTGTCTCCAAATATTTAATTTGTACTAGCCACTATCATGATGCGGATCAAGTTAAATAAGCGAACCTGGGTAGTTGTTAAGATGTTAGTTTAAAGTAAAATTAGACAGCGCCGCATCAATTGATAGTGCCAAATCGATGTCCCCGAAATTCATCGTGGCACAAGTTTATTTTCACGTCTATCGTTACCCGAAACTTTGAACACCATGTAAGTATATTTTGGCTGTTTTCCACCCCAATTTTGAGGAAAAACACTCCAGAGGGGGGGGGGGGTCTCCCAACCCTCTTCTCTTTCTACTAACTTCTTGAGAGGATTTTTGGCTCGACGTATATCTTGAGCTCGCCAACACAGGCACTATACATATACAAACATGCATGCACATTCAGGCCATTCTATCTGTGGGATTAGAACCTAGGCCCCCACGGTACAGTAGTCAGCGTCACTAATCACTATAAGGTCTGGGCAGCTAAATACTTATATGTAAATATGTAGAGCAATCTCTCTCTCTCTCTCTCTCTCTCTCTCTCTCTCTCTCTCTCTCTCTCTCTCTCTCTCTCTCTCAATAAAAACATGCATGATAGCTTTGTAAGATTAAATTCGTTCGAATACATTTTTGAGATTTTATTTGAGGAATTGGAATAGGTAAGAAAATTTAATCTAAGAAAACATAATTCCTATCTATGCATATAACCGTTGTTGAAGTGAAAACTTATTTAGGCTCGTTTTGCAGAACAGTGAACTTGAATGACGCGTCACTCTCATTCGGCTTTTTTCGTCTTTCGTCCAAAATCTTGTTTGGACAGGGTCGGCCAAGATTCAATAGTCCGCGACATATACATCCCTAAAAAGAAATCCTGTGATCAAAAGTGGGGTGTTTTCCTCGGTTTTGAGTAATACTCAGTCTTCCTTTTTGTGTGCTTATATAGTTAGTTTTTTGTTTCCCAAAAGATGAACAGTTGATACAAACTTTGAAAAAGACAATTCCTAGGGAATTTAAAAATAAATTAAATGATATTTATGTAGAAGAGTATCATATATATATCAAGTTTTAATATACATAAGCGGGTTATTGCATGCATAATATAAAATTCGTATGATCCGATTGCAGATATATATTTATTGTAAATAAGAAAATCAATTTCGATTAAGAAAATGTCGAAGAGGCAAAATATTTGAGTCTTCTGGATTGATGAAGTTTAAAAGTACCCACAAATATTGTTATGAAAATCATTTCAACGCAGCATTTTATTTTTGATGCGTTAATTTCGAAAAGATTCGAGTCAAAATATTTTAAAGTTGATTGCCAATTATCTTGCTTTACAAGCATAGCAGAAGCATATCTGGAATAACATGAATTATGGAATGTCTTGCATTAGTTTCATTTATCTTCTATAAACTATAGCATACCTGCATTATCATATTTTTAAAAAAATCATTACATTTGGGAATATATGCTTAAATAATTATTCAAAATAGCGCTGTGAAAAAATTTTAACGTCGAAAGATAATTAAAAACTGATAAAAATTAAGGCCAATTAAATTAATGTTTGCTTTTTATATTTCCCTGTTTTATTTATTTAAATATTCAATTATTGATTCGTATTTTATTCAATTTACATGTTCTTCCTTATAATTCATTTTTTATACTATGTAGAGAATGGATGTAGCATCAAATCCTACAGAATCATTTGGGTTTAATCAGTCATGTATGGGAGAAATTTATGCTGCGAAATATAAAGCAGAAAGTGGACAAATAATTCTATAGGTTGCTATTTATATTTCGCTAAATCAAAGTGTAGAGAAAATTAACGAAATCATTCACAAAAATTTAGTTGTGTACAGAGAAGCTGGATTGGCTCTTCTGAACAATTAATTACCTATGATTTTAAGTGGGAATTTTAATGTAGATTTTTCAAGGGACAAATCAAAAACGTTAGTTTATTTTTTAAAATCAAAATTCAATTTAACTATGGCAAATGATCCAAGTGAAAGCACGACGAAGTATAGAACAACGCTCGATTGAGTTTTTAGCGCGTTTTTCACGTAGTGGAACAAAAGCGCTATTAGGACGCAAATTTCGTCTTCGTTCCATATTTTGTCGTACCTTTTTCTCAGCCAATAAGCAACCAATTGACCTCGGGTTTTCGGCATTTGGTCCCATTTGTGCCCTAGATGTGCCGAATCATATTTAAATTTTCCCGTAGTTTTCCCGAATTTTCCTACAAATTTTCCTGAATTTCGCTAGATTATAACAAACTTTTCTAAAATTTTACCTAGTAAATTTATTGTTTGCAAAAAGTTTTTTTAAAAAAATCTGTGACGGGTGCTTACGCGTTTCACTAACCTTCTCTCAAATCCTTAAAGATTGTATTTATTTTAACCAATCCCCGCCGAGAGCCAAAGGTGTGACTCATGCAAACAAGATAGTTTCGGGTTTAGCGAGTTCGAAAAAGATATAAAAGGGAGAAATGAAATGAAGAGATAGAGGATAACTACGAGGTTGATTAAGAAGGTGATTCTGAGAGATTAGTTTAACTAGTGGAAGTTTATTCGCCGGAGGAAGATTATTGAAAAAGGCTCATTAATTCGGTTCGAGACGGAACTGAAGATATCAAAGATTGAAGCCGTTCCTTAGATCCTTCCAGTATTTGAGAAACCTGCCTTAAAAAGGTATCAGGTCAGTTATTTACATAAATTAGATATAAATGCGTAGTTTGATTGTATACGTTATTCTCCGTGGTTTCAGTTAGTGTTCCGCCGTTCATAATTGAATTCTTATCGCACTCCACTGTAATTTGTTGTTCTTAAAGTTTGATTAATATTTGTATATTTCTCTAGTAAGAAAGATTAATAAATAATATTGATTTATTAATTAAGTAGTCGTTAATCATGAATCCAACATACCCAAATTTAGATAATATGCAAAGGGGAGTTAATAATCATAGGGGTAGTGAGAGACTACGACAAATCTACCTGCATTTTGGAGGAAATCTTCACAAAAATGAGGAAATCTTCACAAAAAGAGTTCAGAAAACAAGTATAAAAGGCTCTGATTTTACTTTTCTAAAAAATTTAATCTGTTAGTAAAAAGTTCATTAGTTGCATTATTGTAAAATACAACATGTGAAAAACGTGCTAAAATTACTTGGCCATGCCAATGATTGATATCTTGTTTTAGTTTTTTTAAACTATAATTTTAATCTAAAATGTTCAGTAAGTGTCGAGCGCATAGCATCCTAAAAGGAACTCTTCAAAAAATGTTTTCTGATTCAACAATTTGATTAAAATACTTCCAATCTAATTTTGAAAAATAATTGCAGAATTTTTAAAATACATAAGTTACTACATCTATGTTGGCTGTAATACTTCTTATTTAATTTTACAGATCTGTACAGTGAAATTATTGGTCCAAAACTTGAGATAAACCTGATTGTTGAGACATGGCGAAGAGGAGCCGGACAGGTTTTAGAACCATTCTGTAGGCTTTCGACTAAGGTAATCGACGTGCAGGCTATTAACATGACTTTTAAAAACAACGATAAACAAATTGATTTTACTTATACGCAAGATCACAGCAAATGGGCCATATCTCAAGATAGTGCAAGCAGCATGGTGTGTGTTGCTGACCTAAATCGCATGGTAAAGAAAAATACTTGTCTAATAATTCTATAAAATATTTTTAATACTGTTATTTCTTTATTTTTATAAATATAATTAATTTGTTGGTCCTTATGTATTATACCGTCAACTATTTACGTCAAATTAAAAGACGTCACCAAATTCCGCGATATGCAGCCAATGCTGGAATACCATTCCTGTGCCTGTCCGAACACCATAATAATTATACAAAGTAACCAGTATGTGAAATGAGAATAACAAGTGCTTACAAAACGTAGAAATAATCATTATTATTTAAAGTGACACATAAAGTTTTAAATTTGAACAACGGATTGATAAAACTTTTTATCTTCAGTCTCCAAAAATAGGTATTCGGTACTTACGTATTACACCGTCGACCATTTTCGTCAAATTAAAAAAACGTCGCCAAATGCCATGATATGCAACAAACAGTGTAAAATCATTCCCGCATATGTCCAAACACCCATGACAGCATTCGGTGATTCATCTTTTGATTTGGGGAAATTAGTCGAAGGTATAATACATAAACACCAGATATTCTTTGCCGTGCAAAATTTTGTTGAAAAAGCATTTTAGAACTTTCCGATTTTATTTGTATATGCCTCGGTTACTCAATTTTAAATCGGATTCAAAAGTTTGACTATGGTTCGAACGAAATTCAAATGAACTATTTTTTTTTTACTCCAGTATATTTATCATCAAATATAGGACTATATATATACATTTTATATTCTATACTTTCAATTGTAAGTATTGCTTTGAATTAAGACATATTGGAACCTCTTGATGCTCATCTTAAAAAACTAAAAAATGTAATTTAAAATAATTTTGTACATCAGTTTGTACTTGTTTTATATCTATATCCAATCCACCTTATTTCATATGAACTGTTTGCAATAATAAATGCTCCCAAATCAAAATGCATTGAAAATTTTGTTTATGAAGAATGGTTTAAAATATATCATTCAATCGTTTAAAGTAGCGACACTTTTCTGCTGATTCAATTGAAAATTAACACGAGTGATGCGGAGATTAGGCGATACTGGAAAGAGTGGGCCAACAATGACAGATATCAGCGTGATAACGGCAGAGGTAGACCGAGGGTCACAACAAATGAGGAAGACACAGCAATCGTCAGATAGACAGTTGCAGCACTATATTTGTCCTTATCAACTATCCACCATATGACCCGCACATGTGTCCAACATGATCCTCCACCGACGACTGAGAGAACAGAATTAATGCTCTGGTTGACTGTATAACACCGCTTACCTCTCTCGCTTGTACATCGTCAAGTGCGATTGCATTGGTTCCGGGCGCGATCAACGAGGAATTGCGCCGACTGGAGACGTACAGTCTTTAGTGACGAGTCTCGTTTCCGACTGTATCCTGATAATAGCCGCAGACGTGTTTGGAGAAGTCCAGGGCAGCGTGAAGATCATGCCCTGACTAACGCACCAAACACAGTCCCACAACAAGGCGTTATGGCAGTGCTTCTCAAACTTTCAAAATTCGCGACCCAATATTCAATCATAATTTTCATCGCACCCCCCTCCGTGCAATAACAATGTATTGAATTCAACAATATTATTCCTTGACGCTAAAGCTACAATACGACTTTCACTTTTAAAGGACACCGACGTATATAAACGTTACACTCAGCCAAAACATTAATTTTCTGGACGTATATATACGTCTTTCCGAAGTACGATATTTTCTACGCAATGCTATTCCTAAAATTATTCCGAAGGCTTTAGAATGCAATAAAAGGGATCTTGACAGAAATTACTTATTTCAGAGGATTTGCTCCCCCCCCCCTCCAAAAAAACATCATATTTATGAGTCTACGTGGAAAATGATGGCATTGGGGAGCGAATCGCGGAACTTTTAATCGTCACTTAAGGGATTAATTATAAAACGTACAAATTATCAAGATAAGTGTTAATACAAGCCCTGGTAATTATCAAACTGGTACTGGTAATTATCAAACTTGTTCTTAACTTCGTATTGTTAAACTAATTATAAAATACATTGTATAGTACTGATGCATTTATAAGTGTATTATATCAGTGTAAATGTGTATTTTGTTTTTTATTATGTCAGAATGTATTTTGTTTGTTTACTTTCAGTAAATATTTTTTAAATAATCTTTTGTTTTTCACTTTTCAATATGCTCGCGCCCCCCTCGTAGAGTTATCACGCCCCCCAGGGGGGGGTGAGGAACGCTGCGTTATGGTTTGGAATGTCGTCTTCTCTGATAGTATCCCTTTGGTAGTCATTTCTGGTACACTGATAACACAGCAGTGTGCCGTCCTACGATCTATTGCGTTATCGTTACCTTTGCGACACCCAGGACTAACCGTCGCATCGCTTCGACCCAGATGTCGAGGGATTTTAAGATTCGTCTAACCGACCACTTTCAATTCTATCGAAATACCTCTTTTTCAAACTCTGACATATTCTCATAAAGTGCACGAATCCTTCAACGAGGGAGTAAGATATCGCAGTCGAAAGGCAACAGAAATTTTCCTCATTGGATTGAGAATCGCGCCTTATACCTGCTGAATACCTAGTTCTAATACCCTGGAAGCTCCCGCTATTAATTCATTGACCACCAAATTTTAATCATCTGCATATTCTTTCTAAGTGTCTTTGCACATGAAATTTTATTACAACCGGGACACTCCTTGATGCTCCGATTCTTTTGTTACAAAGTGTGTTCAAAAAGATATTTGCAAGTTTCAAACATTAAATATCTTAAGGTATCCGACTACCCAAAAGTTGACAATTTTTTCTGAGTGTATTTTTTAGGCCATCTTATTAGCTTTATAAAAATAACAAATTTTTTATTTTCCGTTCACTAGAACAAAAATTACAAGCGTTTTAGTAAAAGCAAATGCCATTACTTTAAAAGCAACACACACACATATATATATATATCATACTTTAAAACGCGTTTTACTCGAAATGTGTTTTTTTTTAAATGCTCAAACGGAGACAGCGATTGCTCAAAAAGTTTTGAAAAAAATTAACTGAAATCTTTGTATATATTCTGTATAATAGTCGAAGTGTTTTAACCTTCAGATTTATCAATCCAGTTTCATTACAAAATTTAAAGTCTCTTATGTGAATATAATCACTGCTTTTTAAGTAATTTCATATGATAACTAAAATAAAGTGCTCTAGTTTTTGTAAAATTAAAAATATCTCTTATCCTGAAGGTCATTTTAAAGATGAATAACATAGCAACACATCGGAATTGAAAAATTTGCTCATAAACTTTTGGTATAGAATAGGCAGCGTTTTTGTTATTTTTTTGTAAAATTTTACCCATTTTAGTAATAATAATTTCTTTTTCTCTTCTTAATTTTAGCGTATTTTTCTTAAAATGTACTTAAAAATTCTAAAAAGAACAAAAAATCCCCATACCTCCATTTTTTTCAAAAAAAAAAGTTGTCGCAAGTAATAGGATACCTTAAATAGCTCTTTACATTTCTTTTATTCTATCCTCAATTTAATTTAATTTTTAAAAATTTACAATAAGAACTTTCATTTTCGCAAAATTTGTAACATCAACTGAAAAATTTACGATTCACCATTTCAGGAATCTCAAGGAAAAAGAGGAGGTGGTGCAGTGTGTTTCTCTTCAAAGCCAGTGTGGAAAGCTTTCAAAAACATCGTTGATGATATTAATTCATGTTCAGATAACTAATCTTTTAAATTTATATGGACGTTCCGTAAGATAAAATTAACCAACGATCTGTTAAAATGTGTCCAAGTGGATAGTGAGACACCAAAATGCATTGAGTGTTTATGTAGGGTTTTTATCTTGTTGCAAATTAAATATCTTTTTTTTTGTTGCTGTGTTGCTTGTCTTTGTTTATTTCAACGATGTAATACCGTACACATAAGTTTAAAATTATTTACCATGCTTTAGATTGAAAAAGAAACAGTCATGAAACATGTCGAAAGTAAATTATTGCAAGAAAATAACTGTTATGCAACTTAAAAATATGTGATTAGCATTACTCTAGTTCAGAGGCTCCTCAAACTACTGTGCTCATGGATCCTTTTTTATATAAAAGAAAAAAAATTCGGCAATGAGCCTCCAAATGAAATAACTCTTTTTGTGTGTATAATAGAAAAGTTACAAATATTTATCTTTGATGTCCTGAAAATAGCAAATGAAAATATTGATAAACATTATATGATAAGACTATTTTAAAAAAGTAATAACTTTAATAATAGTATAATATTTTAATTAATAGATTTATGTACAAGCCTTTTTTTAGTTGGGCTGCAGATTGGTAATTACTATTGCAGACCTAGTACATTCCGTGGGAGCTGATGTCACTTTTTACTGGGGCACCTTATAGGTTGATACCAATTGCCACAGTGTAGTTTAGACGCCCAGTTTCCTTTCCAGAAGAAGACACCTGAGCTCTGATGATGCGAAACCGAACGAGAAATTAATTTTACCAACAGCATCCAAGCCAAACAGGCCCTCAAGGGAACTTTAACATGGCATATAATCATACATAGACGCTGTCAATTTATTGCATCAGAGAAATTCATCTACTTGAACCGGGGACTAACTCGCAAACTTTGGCGTTCAAGTCCAGCTTCTTACCAACTACGCCAGCCGGCCAGTACAAGACATCAGTTGTAAATTTAATGAATGTACAAGACATCAGTTGTAAATTCAATGAATGTGCAAGACATCACTTGTAAATTCAAAAATGATTACGTAACGTACTTTATGTTCTTAACAATGCATATAGCTTTCGGTTAAACACTAAGGAAAATATGTTACAGTCACTTCACATCTCTCTATTCTTTTATATTGCCATATTTTAGACAAGTTATTGCATGTAGCAGCGAGATTACGTTCCTATTGAAACATGCACAGATAGCTGCACCCGCGATCGGCCTGACTTCTATCTTGTAATTATTTGCATTTTATGATCCTATCTATTATATTTTACTCTTAAATTTTTAATTTTTACTCTAAAATTTTCAAGCATGTAAAAATTATGCTTAATTTATTTAAACTTAATAATGGTAATGAGGCATCTAAATATTTTACTTAATGTCAAACCTTTCGCAAACCTACTAAATTTTTCCACGTACCCCAAATTTAGTTTTAATTTGCGACGAGCCCCCTAAATTGTCATAAGGGTCTTCAGGGATCCGTGGGAGCCACTTTGGGAACCTATATCCTACATATAAAGGAAATGCAATAAATAAATAAAATAAAATAAATGTTTCATTAATAATAAATACATAAATAAATATATATATAAAATAAAAATTGGAATATATATTAACACGCAGGTTCATATGAATTTTTTTTATATAAATAATTGAAGAAAGCTTCGATAATGATTCTTTTTTTCTATTAATTTTTATATAATAATACATTCTGAATGTAATTTTGCCCACGAACTATGATGTAAGAGAGATTTTGTGTATAAAAAATTATTGGTTGAATTGTTAGGATGACTATATGGCCTTATTCTCTTAAAACCCAAATTAAGTTTCTGATGTAAAATACTCTTTAGAAAACATGATATAAGTTCTTATGTAAACATATCATGTGATATAAGTACCTTTTTTCAATTGTAATTTCTTAAATTAGTAAGTAAGTTGTATCGCGTTTTTCTTTTATCTAACCTTAGAGTTTGCTTTAATGCAATGCTTATAATACATGTATATAAAACCTCGTCTTTTGAAAGAACCATGACCTATACCAGGGATGGCCGAAACGCGGCACGTGTGCCACAGTGTAGCACGGTGAAGTTGTACCATTGACACCCGAAGACTTACTGAAAAATCTTAGAAAATTTTGAAAAAATGAATAACCACTTTTTACAGTGTTATTTGAAGTGGAGTTATATATATATATATATATGAATTAAAAGTTGAAAATAATATGCTAAAAAGTAATATTTTTGATAAAAGAGACTCTTTTGATTTTAATGTTATAAAAATGCCATATTGGAATAGTACCCTTCACATTTCAATTTTTAGAAATATCATTCTAAATTTTATAAAAAAAAATAATGATTTAGTATCTGAAGAAGTATTGAGAATTAATAATTATAAAAAATTCTTTCAAAGTTGCCTAGACTATAACTATCCAGCTAATTTTATTTATAAATATATGTCTTCAAAGTTATAGCTATTTAATTATTTTTATTTAAAGTATTCATTTCTATTTAGTTTATAGTATATAATTTTCTTGTTATATTTCTTAATATATTTAGTCTATAGTACATAATATTCTTAATATATTCTTATATTAAGTTTAGTTACTAAAAATATATAAAGATGGCGCCTTTATTCTTAGTATTGCTGTGTTTTTTTTATGCATTGAGTCAGTACAATTGTGGAATCTGTATACATCGGGTAAGATTAGAGTTTCTTTGCTCATTTACATTATTGTTAATTATGGTTATATTCATTATTAACCTCTCTTGCAAATATTTTTGTTTATACATATTTATATTTGTCTATTTCTTCCGGATTCCTATAGTAATTTAATATTGCAATTTCTATTCTATTGCTGTTATATTCACCCACGTGGGTTTTAGGCTTTTGCCTTAGTTTATATTGGAAGCTATTGTGTCGAAAAAATTTCTGCTGCAGGAGAAGGTTGAGATCTCACAAAACATTGTTTAATCCTGTTTCACTGTCCTAAACCAGTGACAGCTCGAGAAATCATAATAGTTTTCCCCTCTAGCTACATTTCTCTTTTTTGGTTTGTCATGGTTCCATGTTCTTGGTTCTTCCGGTCTGATCTTAATATTCTTGGGATTTATTAGTCTTCTTTTTAATTATTTACTGCTATATATATATATCAGACAGAAAACCTCAAAATTTGGATTAAAATATGTTTGTGAATAAATATTCTCTGCTATGAACTAGCTATCTCTCAAAACTAGCTCATATGTATCTATAATAACCTAATTTTGTTAGCATCTGTAAAAACTAATCCTAATATAGATGACTTTTTTTAAAAAAAAAAGCAGAGTAATTCAAAAACCACATTAAGAATTACTGAGCATTTAATGATTACTTTGAATTAAATGATTCAAGTTATACATTTTTATTTTATACCTAACCTAACTGATTGAACTTGGAGAACTTTTACTAACAATAAATCCTAAGTTTGTACTTTCGTCTTATTTACTATATTATTTTTAAATTTTGACTACCGAGACTTGCATGAAAAAATGTGCTATTTGCATAAAATATAGCATTTTTTTCACTTTTCCTTATTTGTTTGTTGGAGAAGTTGGAAGTGGCACGCATAATTATTTTTTTTTATCAAATAGTGGCACTTTTACTAAATTAGTTGGCTACCCCTGATCTATGCAAACGAGCATTACTGTTTAAGTTAAAGTGAAGGGAAGGAATGAAGAGTACAAAAATAGTAAAAGGACAGAAAAAGAATATAAGAATTAAATTAAGCTGTAGGAGCGTTTTTTGAGAAGTCAAACCAACTTTAATAGAAGAGATTGTACCTGAAAATAAGATCCTTTTATTAGAAGTCTACTTTATAAAGGGATTTTAAGATAAGTAAACTAAACTCAGTGACGCAACAGCCTATGAGAGCCAAGACCTACTGTACCCAACTCAGTTTTCATGATCTTCGGTGCTGAGAATGCGCTTATGATCTGGTCAAGTGGTCAGTCTGACGTGAAAACCCCCAGTGTTTAGTTCCCTAGCACGCAAGCTTGATACTCCCTTATCGACTCACTGTTATGTTCAATAGTTTTATTTTTTAATTCTTTTACATTCTTCTGTAATACATTCTTTCAAAAAAAATGTTGCATAACAAATGCATTGGATGTCACGGAAGACGACATCGTGTGGGAAAATGGCTACGCCGGAACCAATTCCAAAGTTAGCTGTGACAATGAGAGTGAGTGATGGATGATTTTCGAAACATGGTATTAAAGGTTAGAGTAATTATAGGTTCATGTATGTATTTGAAAGAGTTATTAATCCTGGTAAAATAAAGCGTGTAAATCAAGGGTATTCAACCATTTTTTCTGCTGGGCCGCATACATGAGATAGCTATTTCACGCTGGCCGCAACATGAGGATTAATGGGTGGGGTGGAAGAAACACTTTAAGATCAAGGAAACATAGGAAACTTACAATACAATGATCAAAATATTAAAAATCTTATTTTGTTTTTTGAAATTACTATTTTATGTATACTTTTATTTTTGTCACTGAATTTATCAAACACTAAATTGGAGAAGCGCACACACACACACATTTAAGAAAAACTCCTTCAAAATTTCTGCATCAGTTAATGGCTTCATATGATTCATATGATTAACAGTAATATCTCTCCCTAAGTCCTGCATTGCTGCCTCATCGTGGCGGGAGAGTGTTCCTGGGCGGAATGGGTGAAAAACGTAGGGAGTGTATTCTCCTGGTAGAGTCACCCAAGGTGTGAAGGCCATTCCAGTATGCTCAGCTAAATGCATGCAGGCATGAGGCAAAGTCAGACTTCAACCTTTGGGGCCTCACGGTCTTGGACTTCATGAAGCTGCATCTTGCACCCTTCATCATGATAAAACTACTCTTGCTAGACTACGAAGTGGACATACTCGAGCTCAACGGCATGTGGATGGTCTTAAAGTTTACCCTCCTTGTCCGAAATGCAATGTGAACCAAGCCGCTCCTGCCCACATCTTGGCTTGTATTGGTTGCCATAAGAGCCAGCTGCTCTCAAGTGCAGCTACAGTTCTTTATTGTTTAAAAACGCACGGATTCATGGACTTGATCTAGATGTTTCTGTCGGTCAAGTGGTATAAGAAACAACAACAACAACAATAATATGACAAATTTCATGGGATGCATTTGTTACCTATTATCGTTATCTCTAACATAACACTTTGTTGCTGTTGCACAGATTATTCAAGAAAGCCTATTTGTCGCTCTTTAAAGAGATCTTCGAGAGTGTCATAGAACAATTTGTAATTTTTGGTATTTTTAAATACAACACTATCACGACAAACCAAACAATTACATATCCATGTTTATTTTTCACTTCAAAATACTCAACTTCCCAATCGTCTTGAAACAACCTATTATCTTCGAATATTTTTCGCTTGCTAGACATGAGGGGTAGTTAAAAATTAGTTCAGGAAATGGACGCTTCTCCACTGTTGTCTGTCATCACTAACCGTTACAGTGACAAGTAGATAAAAATATGAATTCGCAAAATGGATATATTTGATTTCTTGATTGAAAGAATTTTTCGCCAAATTTTTATTACTTTGTTCTTTAAAAAATGAATTTCTCAGAAAAATGAGTCATCACCGGGCCTCTTAATAAAACCTAGTGGACCGCAGGTTGAGTATCGCTGGTGTAGATAATTGAGGGTGCGGCTTAGAATCGATGGTGGTTTAGATTCGAGTAAATACGGTAATCTTAAATTTTATTCTCATGCCATTGATTTAATCCATGGCATGACGATGGCATCAGAGAGGGTCCAAGTTATAAATTTCTTTAAAATATTTGTTATCAAATTTGCAAAATAGTACATCTGCATTACTTGGCTTAATTAACTTTTCCCCAGTTGCAATGCCTCATCTTGAACAACTTAATAACTGATATCAATAATATTACAACAGATCTTTTACTGTATATCTATACTCACAATGCATGCCCATAAATCATTTGAAATAATTAAGACAAAGAAATTCTGGAAAAGCTTTCTTGTATTATATCTTTAATTACAATATAAAAAAATTTAAGTAATTGCTACAATATATAGAGATTTTTAATTTAAGATTTGTTCTACGAAACCTTCGAGGAATTGGCAAATAATTACTAAATTAATCTTCTGACACATAATTTCATTAAATGAGTTGTGTAATTCAATTGTTCCTTTTATTATACTTAGATGAAAAAAATTTGTTCTGCATTTTATTCGTATATTTCAGTTTTTCACTTGTATTGAAAATTATGAAAGTTTTGAAATTATCGAACTATTACGACATTATATTAATTACATATTTATGACATATTGACGTTCGACGATTGATTTTCCTATTCCACATTCGTTTTAAACCTAGTATTTATTACTCGAGCACTTTTCATCGCGTCAGTTTCATTATTATTGTGATAAAAGTTACAATTCAGGAAATATTGACATATGGAAATGTACAATCTTTTGTATTTGTACTTAAATGTGTTTGTTCATCTTCTTTTTAATTTAGAATTTTCGTTTGGATTGAGCTGCAAAAATGAAAAGAATCAAAATGTTGATTGGTAATTTTTAGATATTATTTTTTATTGCATATTTTGGTTGATTTTTTCAGTTTTTAAATGCAATATATTACCTTTCATATATTTTGTTTATATGCTCTTCATATTTTGCCTTAGTATTTTAAAGTGTGTTTCTTAAAACTATAATTTTTATTTGTAACAGAGAAACTTATTTCTTATTTCTTGATGTTTTTTTTTCTGTGTGTATGTATGTGTAAATCTAAAACGTGCACAAAATATTCTAAAATTGGAGTGAACACTTATGGATGAATTATTTTTATTATTCTCTTATCAATTTTACTTACGTTATTATACTTTCTACCTAAACATTTTACAATAATGTTTATGTTAACTTAAAGTATGGCAATTACGGTATCTTAACACTTTGAAAATAACCAAATTCAATCAAGACAGATATTTTTGTTTTTTATTTTATTGAATAGAGCTATATTTTGACTTTACAAAATATACTTTATTTTGTTTCTACACTACCTAAAGACCAAGTTACAATCAATTTTATAAATTTGGAAAAACCGGAAGTGGGGTTTTGATCTACCAGAAGTGGGTATTTAAATTGCTCAAAATCTATGATGGCGAGTCTGATAACTCAAAATATTACGAATTTATTTCTATAAAACTTTTTGAACCTGATATTTACGTTATTTTCTAGAGAATGTACTAAAATGTTTCTTATTGTATAAATACTTTTTGAGTTATGGCTTGTTATTTAAATATTGGTCTCCTAAAAAATGTAATATTTTTTATAATGTTTACTCAATCAGCTCTAAAATTTTCAAATTTTAATAAAAAATTTAAATTTTAGTGCATTTTATAGATAAATGCATCTAGTTTGTTTTCGTAATACTTTTACTAATATATGTTTATTACTTTTTTCTCTAACTGCTTTGAAGTTTTTCAAAAATATTGCTAAAATTTCACTTATAATTGTGATTTTTGTAAAATTCAGGTAATTTATTTTAAATTTTGATAGTTAAATAGTAATATTTATTGGTATTGAGTCCTAAAAGAGCATTTATAATGTTTTAGTATATTATTTTGTTAAAAAGTACTTCGAACGTGTTCGGAGGATACCTTAAATTCATTGCATTTTCTTACAAATTTCCTTTGGTATATACCTATTCTCCTCGATACTATGTACTTAGAGAAATTATTTATACTAATTTTAAATATTTAATTTTTAAACCATTTAAAGTGTTTTTTAAAAAATAGTTAAACTAAAACTTTGTTGAAAGATAGGACATAAAGTTAAAAAAATTTGTATTATTTAAACTGGAAATATATAATCTGATTAATTTTTTTTATTCGAGTAGAACAAAGGTCCTTAAATTGTGATTTACGGAGACGGGGGTCCTCAGCGCCTTTGTAGGGGTCTGCAAAGGCCTCTCAATTTATATTAAGGCGACTTCGTACCCTTCGAACAATTTTTTTTTAACTTATGTATTTAAAAACTACATTTTAGCATTTCATATAATGTTTCTATTCAAAAAAATGATACGAGATGAATTTTTTTTTACATATTGTTCATACAATTTTAAAAAATTAAATGTTATGAAAAAAATTTGGAAAATTTTAATTTTTTTGTAATGTAATTATTAATTTTTTTACCTGATTTTTAAAAAAAATTTCTTAAGGTGTTCTAAGCCCCTTTAGGACTCGATTTTTAGTCTTGGACGAAAAAAATAAAATGTGGATATGTTTGCTAAAATTTAACGAAAAAGCCAATATCTCCTACATTTTATATTTTTTTTTAAAAAAAAGTATTCTACTTACAGAAAAATGGATCCCTAATTTTGTTCACATGATTTATACATAACGCACAGAAAATAATGGAAATGATTGGTAAATAGTTGTGAAAGGAGTAGCATTTTGAATGCACTAATGTATCGAAAAAACACAAACTACTTTAAAGTTTATAATTCTGAAAAAATAATTATAATTAGCTTAAATAAACTTAAAATACCACTTTAAGACATATACTTTTCTTTAAAATAATTGCATTTTCATACTTTTTTAACCCATACATTTTAATAAATGATCCATTTTTAGAGAATATTAATTGTACAAGAAAATTTTTTTAAAAAAAAGATGTTAAAAAAACTTTTTTTTTGTCATGACAGAAATTTTAGTTTTTTTTCTTCGCATAATATTGAAGTATCATATTTGTATGAAAAACAAATAAGGAATAAAGAACTAAAATTATGAAATAATTAATATAAAATGCCTTAATTCAAAAATTTTACATGCAAACATTTCACAAAGAGAAAATTGCATTCTTGTAATGCCTCGGTAATATCCTACTTTATATATTACGCATTTTTTTTACAGTTATTATTTATTTTTCTAAAATAGTTTTTTTTCATCAATACGCTTTTTTTAGCTTTTATTTCTCATGGTCGAATTTCTTCTAAAAAGGGGGTCTCCCGGATAGACCCATTACAATAAGAATTATTAACATACATGATCTGTTGTTCCCGTCTCTGTACCAATAGAAAGCAAATAAAACAAAACTTCTTTTTCTCTCGCAAAAACGGGATTTTTTTAAATTAAAAAAAACATGCATAATAAACTTAAGTAATTATATATGTATGCGTACTCAAAACTTAAATATCGAAGAAAACTGTCAGGAACACACAGGAATAAAGTTCTGAATTAAATGGGGGGGGGGAAGCATTTTGTACATTTTCCTGCATTCTGTATACACAAACATATTTTGATTTGGTTTTTATTACAGTCTTACTCTAAAGAAAGGCGAGAGTTACTGGCGCGAGCCTCGTAACACTGAAGTGACGATGACAACAGATTTAGGTGGCCCTCCATATATATAGAGATAAATATGTAAAATATATAAAAAAGCTTTTCGTGATGCTGTAAGAAATTTTTTACGTACTATCGTAACAATGCCAACGTTAAAGATAACTCACCAAGTTGGCAACCCCGATTTCACATGTGTCATACGTGCTGAATTGGCAACCGTGCGCTTCGTTTCATATCGTCCGCCTAATAATCAGAATGCATGGCTCCACAATATCGAAATCGACTTTTAGTAAGTCCATTTTCTAAAAATTCTAGTTTGCAAATCTAAAACTAAATTGTAAAATTAAATTCCTTGATCTATTTTGCTTATAGATTCATGATTGCATTGAAATAACTCCGGTGCATAGTAAAAATAAACAATTTCTATTTGTTCCTGTAAACTTCATCCACAAAGAGTTACGCTTTCTGATAATTAGGCCGACAATATAATGTCGCCAATTTAACTGAAGAGAAGTGCCAAGAACGAATTTGGCGAAAAAAATGAACAAATAAATAGAACTACATAATACACGTAAACTACAGTTTTACAATTTAAGCAATGAGTATGAATAGTAGTATAATTTGTACAACTGGGGTTGGTCCGCCGTCAGGCGGAGAAGGGGTAATCCCCTAGTATACTTTAATTAAAAATAAATAAATACAAAGTTATCATAATTCATTACTGAAAGTTACTTTATTTTGATTAAATGGTGTTACTCCTAAACAATGTGTATAGATTGTTCGGAATATAATTTAAAACAAGTTTAGAGCCCATTTAATAATAATCTTAGAATGACAATATGGTCTTGGATTCTTTTTTCCAAATTCTCTAATTTTCAATGTATGTTTACTACGTCTTATTATAATGACAAGAAAGATGTAAACAGAATATTTATCAGAGTATGAAAAAAAATCCATTCTAATAAAATAAAGCTCACTGTAACAGTGTGTTTTCCCCCTTATCAGACCATTGATAATTTCTAAAAATTTCCGTAAACCGTTTGGTTCTTTATCGCTTGATATCGGAGAAGCCCACAGTGAAAAAAGAACGTTAGACATCAAACAGTACTATTTTTCCTTCCCTATTGTTGACATTTATGAAACTTTCCAAATGAAAAAAAATTATGTTAAAACTTTTTAATCAATTAAATTTATTTTGAACCACATTTAAACGTTTAATTTGAATAAGATTAAAAACACAAAAGTGTTTTTTTGATGTGCAACATCTTTCCTCTCGGTTGATGGATATTTGTGGTAGTGATTTCGGGAAAAGGGACGGAAATGCGTAACAGGAAACCGGGGAAGCGTCCGCGGTGGCATCGAACGACTTGGCCTGTCCTCCTCCCCCCTCTTTATAGTTTTTTTACTAATGATGACCTGTTTTGATCAAGGGAGGGCTAACACACTAAAATATCAATCCTTATGCTAGTCCTATGGCGCCATTTATTGGATGATATGGGGTTGATATTAATGGGATCAACAATACTACCTGTTTGGTTAGGAAGTACAAGGACTCGACACCCCTAGGTGCCCACCCCTGGACAGCCTTTTGCCAATAGCTCGACACCTGAGCTTCTCAATCCACTCGGACCTAGCTCATTTGATCTCTCTGCCTCCATTGTATATTCTCACATAATTTCTTGCTCATAGGGCTATTCCGTGTATTTTATTTCAACGTTTTAACTTTTTAAAAATTATTAAACTTTTTTTTAATCTGTAATATTTTGAAATGTATTTGAGTCTCTGCTTTGAGATTTGAACCACAGGTTCCCCTACGTGAGACCCATCCATTTATCCCCTTAGCCCCTTTGGTAGGCCTAGGAGAGCTCCAGCACTAAAATATCCCATGTTATTCCTATGGAGTTGGGTAAAAATTTTGCCTCCCTTTCGAATTGAGCTAGGGCTCGATAGTATTACGTCATATCACAAGATATATGATACGATGATGAGATACGATTCCCCACTATTATTTTATTTAACTTTTTAAAATCGCAATAGCTCTGCGGTTTTTTTGACGTCACACTCGGAATATTCACGGCCCATCCATGCGACCTATCTGACAAGGTCCTCAGCTAGCTACTACACCATAGTTATCACAAGTCTCCGCTCTTCTCCAAATTGAACAAGAATAATTTTTTTGATAAAAAATTGCATCACTCTTTGTGTTAATTAAATAAAATTTGCATTAAATATATAATTGTTCAATAGAAAATTATTTCCAATCATAGCCGATTAATTTTTTTCAATATTTAAGTTACTATTGCGAATTTTACTGTAAGGCTCGTTTCTTTTTTTTTTTTAAATTCAAATATAAGAAAAGACGAAACTTGGTTTTATACAGAAATTATTCTAAGCAAAACTCTAAATACAATTAGCATAAATTTTAAATTTAGTCAGATGTATTTAAGCTACTGAAAAATTAAGTTCACTGCTTTGTTAATGAAGCAACTATTTTTCTTTGAAAAAAGACGGTGGCCGTGGTAGCCTTGTGGTTACGGTCATGAACTCGTGGCCGGTGTTATGAATAAGAGCCCTAGTGCAACTGAAGACCCACCGCGTAGATGGGGGACTGGAGAGTGAGATGGAGGTTTAACCCTGAAACGCGTTTACATCCCTTCTACCCTGTGACCTGGTTAGAGGTGTGGTAGGAACTAAAGGATCATACGACATGGTGAATTTCAATTATTTTATTTATTACTATAATCAACTCAGACACAATCAACACTTTAAACAAGATAATTCGAATCAGTAATAGAGCAAGTGAGAGAGGTGTTCCACAAATATGTTTCTTTTAGTATGCTTGTCTTAAGTCTCAGTAATAGCTGCCCCCCCCCCCAAATGTCTTGGCGCTCCACCGGTCTATCGCGATCTACATAATACTTACTTCTGCTATAGAATCTTCTTCGTGATTCAAGGAAGGTTTGGAAATTTCAACTTTTTTTAATACTTTGCACTGGAATGAAAAAAATAAGTAATTAGTACTGGTTCTGGACTAGATTGTACAGGAACATTTGACTCCGGCTTACCTTTATCGCCAATCATTAGAGTTCGAATGACTCCCCATTTTTAAGATATAATAATTAGATAAAATACAAAAATATTCCTGTAGATTAAAAATTGAAAGAAATTACAAGGATATCTTTAAAATTGCTCGAGTTACAAAGAGTTTAAGCCAGGTGAAAAATTTTGAAAATTTGCATATTAAGAATTGGGAGGGGCGAGTCTAGCCACTCCGATGGTAGCAAAGTAATCCGCATGTGAGATGGGAAATAAAAAAAAGGGGTAAACGAGTCTTACAGTAGTCGCATATGATGTGTAACATCTGTCATGTTATCGTAGTAAATACGTAATAGAAACTTAATCCTACAAAAACTGAATCGGATAGGATTGGAAATAATTTTCTATCGAGTATATATCAATGAAAGTTTTATTTAATTTAACACAAGGAATAATGCAGTTGTTTTTATCAAAAGTAATTATTTTTGTTCAATTTGGGGAAGAGCGGATACAATAGGCTTATAACTAAAATATGACACATATACTTGCGATTTCAAAGTATTTTAAAACCGTTGCAAAACAGCGTCAATAACAATACCACTGTTAGTAGTTCATCATTCAAAAAAGCTATGAGCGGCTCAGCTTCTGACAAACTGAAGTTAACGTTAAAATCACCACACAAAATTATGGGAAGAGAGTGTTAGTTTTTTTTAAAAGAAGAGCAGAACCACACCTTCGGTATATAGTAAAAGTACAAAATGCAGGAAATCTTTAATATTTTGAACCGTTTGATTCGGAGAAATGTATACGACAACCGAAATCACTGTCCTCAGATTTCATACACAACGAGCCCTGAGACTTTGACAATTGAGCGTAAGAATCGCATGTTTATCCTGCATGAAGTCTAATAAGACTTGCTGGTATATGCGAAGTGGATTTAGAGTCAAGAAAATGAAACCAATTTTTTGAATTCGAATATTTTGAAATGAAAAATTTAACAATATAAAAAAGTCTGGCAGCTTGATGGCTACTAGAGTTGGACCCCGATGCAAGGGTATGGAAGAGACACCACGAAGCACCCTGATTGGTCAAATCAAAAAGCGCGCGCTTCCCCGACTTCCTGTTACACATTTCAGCCCCTTTTCACGAAATCACTCCTACTAATATCCAGCAACCAAGAGGAATGAAAAATATTAACGTGCATTGGTGTCGAGAGGAGCTTCTGTGATTGCCTGACAAGAATGGTCAGCTATTTTTACATTTAAGTGGGGTGAGTGAATATTAACGTCGCACTTTTCATCTACACGAGGGCTTTTAGTGACGGACCGTTTTTAGTGATGGACGGATGGTCAAGTGACGCGGACGACACCTGAGCTGGCACCCCCTCTCCTAACTACCACTTCACACCAACGGGAGGACGTTTGAGCTCTCGACCTCGACAGATTTAACGTGCATCGCTCCCCTATACGGCGGGTCTTCAGTGGTACTGGGCTCGAACTCATGACACGCTAGCCATCATCTGATGCCTTGACCACTTGGCTACCGTGGCCAAATTTAAGTAGGGTAGTAAAAAATAAATAAATATTATTGATGAGCTTCTGAGCCTTATACTAAATCCTAGGCACAGCCATGGATGACGTGACCTATATCTTTCATTTTTTTGCATAAGGAACATAAACAAAATATCGTACTTTTTATCACAAAAAAAAGGGTAGAAAGAGCACCCGCGGTAATCTACTGCTCTTGTACTCCTGACTGGTGTATCATGAAATCGAGCCCTAATGTGTATTTAGACTATGGAGACTCAAATTCCTCAAGGCATGGTTTAGAGAGGACGTCCTCGGATTCAAAATTATGAGGTCCGTTCCCAATAGAGCCCTTGAGTTTGCTTTGTAGAGCAACACACGTCAAAAGAATTTCACTCAAAAAATAATTATAAGTATCATATCACAGTCTACATTTTTTTCAATACATAAGACCCCCTACTTTAAAAATGTGCTTGAAAGTTCATGATTAAATATACCTTTTTTGTAATTCTAGGTTTATTGTTTATAAAATTCCTATGATTGAGAAAGAAAGAAAAGGAAGCCGTTTAAGATCTGGGTTGTCTTATGCTTACCTGACTTCTGAAAATCCTGAAAAATGGATACTTTCATCCAGGAGTGTGGAAGCTAAAAACTCAATCCTGGGAATAAATTTAGAACACTCTAGGAAAAAACACAAAAAGGTATTCAGTTCTTTTATTTCTTTAAACCAAAGTTAAATTGCATTATTTATTGCTCAGAATAGTTATACTTAAAAGAGTAAAGCGGTACTTACATATTATCACAATGGAGTATGCTCGGTTTTGAGGAAACTGTGAAAAAAATATTAAATAATTTTCTTAATAAAAATTGTTTTTTTTTATGTACCATGTTTTTATAACCATTTTCATGCATTGTCATCCACTTCTGAGCTATAGTCTAAATTTCAAGTCTCTAGCTTATCGGAAAGTTAATTTAAAATCCATTACAAAATTCCATCCGGACAGACATACAAGACAGCGAGTTTATAAAAATAACATAGTAACTTGGGGAACCCTCTTTGAATCCAGAGCCACGAAATTATATACATAGACGCAACTTGACCCGTGCTATCGACATGTGGTCTTTGTTCATGTAAACTCGTGTAAGTTCTGGAGTTATGGGGCCCTTTGCCGAAATCGGGCCCACCTCTTCGGAAACCCGGGTTCGAGACTAGAACTTTTTTTTTCATGTTTTCATGCATTGTCATCCCCTTCTCAACTACGGACCAATTGTCAAGTCTTTAGCTCATCGGAAAATTAGTTTAAAAGTAGTTACAAATCAGGTTGTGGATATCTGGTATTTATAATTTCTAAGGCAATGGTTTTTTTAAAAGTGTATTAGAAAATTCTTTCCTTCGTAAAACTTGTATAAGATCCGTTCTTCCCTTTGAAAAGGTTAAAAAAAAGGATCACGTAGAAGTGGCATAGTTTCGGGAATATTCAGGATGTTTTGAAATACTCTCTATAATTTTCACTACTTTTGAAAAAAAAACCTTGTTGTGTTTTTCCTCTTCTGTTATAGTTATCATAATTTCTCCAATAACTGTTTTAGGGTAATCGAATTAACTTTTCAAAGGAACACAAAACCTTTTGCTGGATAATTACCTCAATAGGCAAGTTTCTAATAAGTAACAACATAGCATAAATTGGGGAATAGAATGTTAATATTGTGAAACTCTTATAGGATATTAAATCTTTTGACTTAGCAAGTTATAAAAAAAAGTTATGTTCTCTCATTGCGCGCGTCAGTATAGAAAACATAAAATCTTCATAATAGATGGTTCAATTACGAATGCCACTTATTACATAACGATTGTACTTTATATTTGTACAGAACTATATCTCACCTAGACACCCCCGTGGTTATTGTTTCAGGAAGTAGTTGAAATAAGGCTTTATCTTTTGCAATAAATTTTTCCGGTTAATTCTTTTTATGGGTTGAGACGCTTAATTTCTGGATCATTCTCGTATTTTGATTAATGCTGCTTTCTTCTCCTTTTCCCCCTAGGGAATGAGGCTTTCCTCACTCCCAAAACTGAATCCACTCTTAACTTTTTCTGACTCCTAGCCTACATGACACACCCCTCATCGAGTAGCTACTCCCTGATTGGACGAGGGTCTGTCACCCAAAGACACATTTAAACCCGTCGTCTCTCGACGACTGCCGAGCTAGCTGCCGCACCTCCATGATTTAGTCGGCTGACCTCAAACCTCTGGTTTCAGAGGCTGATTTTGGCTGGCATAGACTACCATTTCTACCTCTATATATTTTTCACACCTCATGCACAACACAAAGCAAACAAACCAAAGGCTCCAACAATTTAAATTTTTCTCAAGATTGCATTCCTATTTGTTTTATTTTTCAAATTTTTTCCTCAATTTTTATTACCTCAAATCTAACATGGCAAATTAATCAGTAAAGTCAACAACCAATTCGTAAAGATAGGGGATAAAGACCTCTTATGAGATCATGTGCCCCATTGAACATTCTACGTTCTTCTCCTTTCTTATCCTTCTAATCTGAAACAGATTAGATCTGTGAGTTTGTTCACCTTCATCACTTCCAACACTACATCGGGTTTTTTTTAAATGTTCGTCTTGTGTCAAGGCAACACAACTGATGGGAAGGTGAAGCGTAGCTCTACACGTATTGCACACGTTGTACTAACCGCTAACTCTTTTAACGTATCCAACTACCCTAAAACTGTGAATTTTCTCAAAAGTTGAGAATTCTTTATGATTTTCTTTATAGGCCATCTTATTAGCTTTATAAAAAATACCATGGCTATTATTTTTCGTTCACTAGACCCAAAACTGCAAGTGTTTTAGTAAAAGCAGATGCCCATTACTATAAGCAAGATGTCATACTTAAAAACGCGTTTTACTCGAAATATGTTTTTTTTAAATGCTCAAACGGTGACAGCGATTGCTAAAAAAGTTTTGAAAATAATTAACTGTGTGAAATTTTTTATACGTTCTGTATAACAGTAGAAACGGTTTAACCTTCAGATTTATCAATCACTGCGTTTTATTACAAATTTTCAGTCCCTTATGTTAATGCAATCACTGTTTTTTTAGGCAATTTTATATAATAACTAAAAACTAGTGCTCTAGTTTTTGTAAAAATTAAAATATTTCTTATACTGAAGGTCATTTCAAAAATGAATAACATATAAACACATTAGAATTGAAAAATTGAAAAATTTGTTCATAAACTTTTAGCCGCGTTTATGTTATTTTTTTGTAAATTCCTAACAATTTTTTCCCATTTTAGTAACAATAATTTATTTTTCTCTTCTTAATTTTAGCATATTTTTCTTAAAGTGTACTAAACAAATCCAAAAAACACAAAAAAATCCTCACATCTCCATTTTTTTAAAAAAAAGTTGTCGCAAGTAGTCGGATATCTTAAAACCACATCGAAATCTAATGGATCTTAAGTTGTCGGAAGTTAATCGTGCCAAATCAAATGATCTTTTCTGTTCCCGTCAAATTTTATAGCAGCGCCGAAATTTTCACTACGATACCATGTGCGTGCAGGTGGTTAGAGATCTTTCTTAAAATGCTGCATTTTAGAAACTAACATGATACAAATTTTGTTATAGGAATTTATTAATGAAAAAAACTAATTTATACAGAAATAACTTACTAGCAAAATTTTAATAGGTCAGATTTTCTTTTTAAATATTTTTTTATTGATCAAATGAACTAAAATTTAAAAAGATTTTACTTCCTTTTAAGTGGTGAAACATAAGAGGTACCTAATAAGAGGTATCAGAGGTTTTTTTTATAAAGCTTGAATACGGATGGTAAAATCAAAAAATCCTAGTAATTCTTAACATTGCATCTTTGTATGAAAAGCAAATATATGAAATATGGCGGACCTTTAACAGCCGTCACAGTTACGGATAATGAAATCGCCAATCAAATCATGTTATATAAAATTACAGCAAACGAGTGAAAATTACAACAAGCTAGCTCCACTTCATTGATAAACGAGTTTATTTCATTGTAGGAAGAAACGCGAAAATAATCGTATTAAAACTGTTAACTAAAAAATCTATATGGTCCATCCCCACTTCTTTTGAAAATTTGTTAGAAAGAGTGAAGGGTTATATTCTAGTAAGAGGGGAAATAATATGAGGATGCTGTAAGTAATAAAACGTTCTATGTAAAGAAATGCAGAAACTTTCTTAGTGGATTCGTAATTTCAAGCTTACCGAAAGCAAGGGATTATAAAAACTATACTTCTCTCTGTCTGAAAAAAAGCAGCAAATAGTACAACTACCATAACTCAAGAAGAAAGGTTACAGAAACACAAATTGCTTAATTACCTTGCAGGGAAATGCAAAAGGAGTTCCGTAGTAAAATATTTACATAACTACACTTAATGTTTCGTAATACGATAGGTATAAAATCAGATTAATTTCAGTAGTTACTATTTCTTTTGTTGTGTTGTTACATTTGTTTCGCACTCATTTTTTCATTTCTTTGTTCTCAATATTAGAAAATGAAACGTTTACAGCACTTGAATGAAAACATAGCTGGTATGTGTATAATCGGAGGAATCTACTCTGGGAAACGACCATCAGATATTTTACCCGTCTGAAATGTCAATCATTCGATCCTGAAATGCTTATGGAATCACTACCAAAATAAATATAGTGTCACAAATATCTGGTAGTAGACATCCAAGGATTACAACAGCTTGCGCGGATTGTAATTTGTGTCTGTAACCTTAGCGTTATCTGACGAGTTCAACTCGTCAACTTTCTTCGTTCTTTAAAAATAGCGATATCTAGACAATTTGCAGATGCTGCATGAAAGTCATCTGCATTCCAGACAATCATCAGTTCGAGTACCATTAATGTTGTCTCAGAGAGCTCTGGATCATACCCATAGCAATGAGTCAATGTATTGTTGATCGATGAGTCTCTATAAACAATGATTCCAGACGGATATCTGAAGAATACCAGGAACTCTATTTCAAGATCAAAATATCAATACAGTCGTGCTGGTGTCATGGTTCGGGTAAGAATATCAGTCGGCTGCCGAACCGTCTTTCACTCCAGTTTAGTGACAGCAGTTCTTTTTCGGGATGTAATTTTCGACCCATAGCTGGAAGCCATGGGTCCTGATGCCATGTCTATATATATGAACGATAGTGCAAGCATACATAGAGCTCGCTTCTTTAACCAATACGTGGAACATCGCTTCTAGTGGAACGAACAGCATGTTTACTAGACTTGAACTGAATAGAGTATAGCTGAGGCAAGCTTCTATAGGAGACGTTTGTTTGTTCTGTGATATCCTCCCCGAAATTTTAATGACTTGACAAAATGTCTTCTACAACGGGCACAGACCCCACAAAGTGTTAATGACGACCTTCTTGCAGGTATAAATCGTCACTATCAAGCCTTCATCTCCAGTATAGGTGGTCACACACCTTACTGATAAATTTTTACAATTAAACCTTTTTTCGCATAAGTTAATGACATTATTGTTTTATACTCATTATTATTTGAAAATCAGTTGTTGTTTTCCTCTCTTATTTTCCCCAGTAGACACATATCCACTTCTTCTGTTTAACAATCTGTGAAACTTCACTGCTTTTCAATAAATTGCTTTCATTTTACTAAAAAATTTCTGTTTGTTGCTTTTTTTTAGACAGATTTTAGAAAAAACAGAAAACTAAGATCCAAGTGATATAAGCGGAACTGAAGCTCTTCTCGTCTCGGTAATGGGCGATTTGTAACAAGGTCTGTCCAATGTTTAGACCATGTCTTAATTCTACAATGTAATTGTAAAACAAAACTGCAGTTTAGTTACAGGTATTGTATACGTGCAAAGTAATGGAGCTGTGTCATGAATTATTCCTTGAACCAAATACAAACAAGGGACTGTTGGATATAGAATCATTTCAGTCTAATTTTGTTATTATGTTATATCTCTTAACGCCTTTAAGGTATCCGACTGAGTTCAGAGACAATTTTCTAAAATATGACTTAAATAATTATTTAATTGTTATTTTTAAGTAAGTATGTTGCAAAACAATAAATATTTTGCAAGAAGAATTTTTTGAAAAATTATTTTTTAAAATATCTAGAAATTTGAACTAAAATATTACAAAAATTTGCTCATTTGATAACAACTCTAAGAAAATATATTACAAAAACAAATAAAATTTTTGCAGGATTGCAATTCTTTACTGTTTAATTATGTTGTATACTGAAAAAACTCAAGTTTTACAATATAATTAGGAAATACTGGTGTTCAATAAAAGAAAACCCAGAATTTTTTAAAAAAAAAACTTTTTGTATATAAAACACAATTTAAAAATAACAAGTTACAAAAATAGACTAAAAAATAAATTTATATATACATATATATATGTTGATGAAAATGATGATTTTAAACCAGTCGGATAAATTAAGTATTCAAACAGCGTTCACAGTAAAATTAAAGTTGCTTTAAAATCTGCTTAAGTTTTAATCTTTTTAATTCTGTTTTTTTATTATTTTATTTTTTAAAAATTACTCTTATGGCATCATGTAGAAAAAATTATAAGAAGATGCTTTATTTTGTTTTGAAATAAAAAAAAAATCAAAATTATAAAATAAGAAATGCTTGGAAAACTAATATTCACATCATTTTTCAGGGTTCATCTGTTACGCACTTGTTTTACAGCGATGATCCTCCACTTCAATATCACAAACGAGTTAAAAAAAATATTGGGCATTTGAAAGGTATGTCTAAGAAATCCTCTATCATAAGTTAGCATATTATTTTCTTTTATGCAGTGGCAACTTTACATTTACATAGTGCTTTTAATGAAATACCTTTCTTTAGAAGATATTTTGCAATTTCTACTATTAGCTCACTTCCCCCTATACACATATATTCATTTATTTATATATCTTGTTCAAATTTTCAATCGTTAATAAAATATTCATCTTTCTTTCTATTCATCCAATCAAGTTCAAATAAGTTTTTTAAAACAAGTAGGGGATGTGACTCTTAATTTTAATACAGTTTTTTCAAATATTAATTCATTAATTAACGGCTAATTAATAAATTTAATTACAGGTTTTCGACACCCACTTAGATTCGTCTCCATTGCTGTAACAATGTAACTGTAAAAACAATGACAAAAGGTGGCTCCGAAAACCAGTTTTTCAGCCAAACTAGTTAAACTGGGTGTGCATTGAAAACAATGACAAAAGGTGGCTTCGAAAACCAATTTTTCAGCCAAACTAGTTAAACTGGGTGTGGATTGTTACAACAATGAAAAACAAATCATGCTCTTTTTCAGTTCTATTAGTTCACTCTCTTTCTATATATATAGTCAAAATTTCCCTACAAGAGAGAGATGAATAAGCATTAATCAAAACAGAAAAAAATTGAAATTGCAAGATAGCCAGACAATAGATTTTAAAAAGGATATATGAAAAATTAAAATAATAGAGTTGAATATAAATAAGTATAAAAGTATGGATGCTACATTATTATAAACATTGCTGACTTAGGACAGCTAATATATAAAATAATTTTTATCTATATCTATCTATCTATCTATCTATCTATCTATCTATCTATCTATATCTATCTATCTATATCTGTCTATATATATAATATATATATATAATGTATATGTATATATATATAATGTATATATATATATATATATATATATCTTGTTCAAATTTTCAATCTTCAATAAAATACTTTCTATTCATCCATTCAAAGTAGGAATTGACTTAAAAAAATTGTTTGTATTACTTGTTATAATAATGCATTTATTATTTTAGGATACCTAGCATTTGATGCGGAATCAGGAATGTGGCTGACACATACCATACCAAAATATACCAGGACTGACAAGCATAAATTTCCGTCGAATGCTATACCCAGTGGGCATATGGCAATATGTATTACACTTCCAACTGAATACTTGAACAGCATATGTTAGTATAACTAAATACGCATAACATTTTAAATTTAAGGTTGCCAGTTTGAGTATATAAATATTATATAGAAGACATCAAATACTTTTCCTTTATCTAGAGCAAACAAAATTAAGAATTTAAAGGCTTAATTTGGAAATATTCATTATTTTCTAGAAGGAGTGTTCGTGAGAAGTAATTGATCTAAAAAACAAAAAAAAATCTTTTTTGAATTTATTTAAAAAAGAAAAGAAATTTTTTTTGAAAATAAAATATATTTACAAGTTATATTTACACTGCTGTCCACACAACATGCAAACCCGTGAAGGAAGCATGCAAACCATGTGAAATTTACATCATGCGATGAAATATGCAAATCAGTAGCATTATAGCGCAGACACACATCATGGGCGACCGCGGTGCCATCCGTAAGCTCTATGTAAGGGAAGAACAAATTGGTGGTTTCTCGTGGAAGACATCGAGCGTCTTTTGACTAAGTTTGTGAATTCGACCGTGGAAGAATAGTAACCTATAAGGATTGCAGATTATCTTTCAGAGAAATCGCTGGATGCAGCAGGAAATGACGAGGCCATTAGGACTCCCCTCGTTGCGCCACTGCCCGTGATGGCAGGCGGATTGTGCGTATGAGAGAGATGGATCACGAGCCACATCAAAAACCATTGCACAACAGATTCAGTCTGTTACGCACCATTCGGCGTTCGCTCGTATCATTCGCCGCAATTTGCAGCAGAGTGGAATGTCCACAAGGACTTTATCCATAGCTTCGTTTGCCCTTGACTGGAAACCACAGACGTTTGCCCAGCCATTGGTGCAATGGTCGGGGGACATGGAAAACGAAATGGAACAATATTGTGTTTAATGATGGATCCCACTTCTGCCTGCAACATCACGATGGTCGGATTCGAGTTTCGAGACACCGTGGTGAGAGGATGCTAAATTTTTCCGTTATGCATCTCCACACTGGTCCTGCATCCGGTATCTTGGTTTGGGGTGGTATACCTTTCATTACCACATCCCTCTAATACGCATTGCTGGTACACTAAACAGCCAGCGCTACATCTCCGAGCTGTTGATGCCCGTTGTCCTCCCATACATTCAGCGCTTGCCATCAGCCATATTCCAACAGCATAATGCGCTACCACACTTGGCACGCAATGTTCAACTGTTCTTCTTTACACATTCGATTAAATTGTTTCCTTAATCTACTTGTTCTTCCGATCTATCGCCAATCGAAAACGTGTGATCCATGCTCGCGCAACGATTGGCCCAGGATACACCACCTGCTGCTACACCAGACCAACTTTGGTAATACATCGAAGCCGAATGGACTGCTGTGCCCCAAGAATATATCAAAAGCCTTTTTGTCTTTACACCGAGGCGTGTAGCAGTGGTTATAGTCAACAACGGTGGCTACACTAACTATTGATTTTGTCATCATCCACACGTCACAAGAGGCTGTAATTTTAAGCGTTTGATCTTTGATCTTTGCGCAATATGTTACCTGCCAAATAAATTTCGCCGTGATGTTTCTGGTCTTTCTTGGGGTTGCATTTTGTGTGGATTGTTTTTACACTGGTGTCCTAGAGTTAAGTGTAATTGTTATTTATATGAATATTTAAAAAAATCCAAATGAGAAATGTGATATGTGAGTGGAATACGATTATATCTTAAGAAAACAATGTAAATAAAGGAAATTAATCATTTTTATTAACCAAAGAAATAGTTTAAAAACAATAGCTCAATTTATTAGTTTATACTTTAGAAAGAAAATTAAAATAAAAAGGTTATTTGGCAATTTAATAAGGTGTGTTAGTTGTCTCTAACAGCCAAAAATGCTGCACAACGATTACCCCTATGTCCTAAGAGAGTGTGAATGAGTTCAGGTCTCAAATAGCTCCACACATTACGGATAGTTGGATTATGAACGTTTGGTTCTTCATCGTTAAAATATAGAAAGTTGCATAAATATTCAAAGAAACGTTTATTAGGCTAGTTGTCCCTAAAGTTAAAACGTTGCAACTAATCTGACGTCAACAAAACAGATTTTTATTAATCCGGTAAAAGGAAGAAGGTTACAAAGAAATTACTACCAGATTTACGAATATAAAAGAAATTATAGTTAGATTACACATAAAATACAGAAATTACAAATTACGTATTTCTAAATATAAATCAGCTTGCGCTGGATATTTTTACTTTCAAAGAAGTAGTCGACTAGAATCGCATAGTGACAAGACACGTTATCATTTATGAATATCATTTCAGGACCAACAGTACCTCGAAACAGGCGAACATAAAGCCTTAGAAGATCGTCTCTGTATTTTTTAGCAGGTACAGCGCCCGCGTCATAGAGATAGAGGTCCATGCAGCCATTCAGCGTTCTATCTGCCCACACCATACGTTGGTGTGGTGAGGTTGTTAGGAGAGGAGAGTGTCACCTCAGGTGTCGACTTCGTCACCTGACCATGGTTCATCGTGTAGTTGAACAATGCTGCGTTAATGTTCACTCACCTCACTTGTCCACACCATGATTCCCTTTTGAAGAAAAATGCCATTTTTCCAATGATATTTCCCGATTGAAAACGAGTCCCATGTTCTCTCTATATCGTTATTTGAAAAGATTCAGATTTTAGAATAAACCAGAACTTGTCCTTGAATTCCGGCTGGGTGGCGTGGTTGGTTTGTCTCTAGCCTTCTGCACCCAAGGTTGTGGGTTTGACCCCGCCCAAGTCGGTGGATTTTCATGATGCAGAAAAACGACAGCGGTCATGTCGTATGATTATGCTGCATGTAAAAGATCCCTAGAGTGTCTGTTTGGCTTGCATGCTCTCGGAAAAATTAAATCCTAGTACTGGTTCGCATCGCCAAGAGCTCAGGTGTCTCCCTCTGTGGAGAAAACTGGGTGTCAAAAATTGCTTGCTGTAATTGGTATCACCTATATGGTGCAGCGCTAAAAAGTGATACCAGCTCCTGGGGAATGTACTAGGTCTGCAAAGGTTTAAAATACCAATGTGCAGCCCCATTGAAAAAAAAACTTGTCCTTGAACATTATATTGGCCAATATTTACTCACGTTCTTCCACATTTTACAAGTTATGTTTAATTTTTGGACACCGATGACAGTATATAATAAATCAAGTCGTAATATTGTTGATAAAACAGAAGCTTTTAACTTTAATATTATTGAGAAAATTTTGGAATTCTAATATTCACATATATTTATTTGTAGAAAAATTATTCTTAATCATGTATATTTACGATGCAACAACATTAATGAAAATAGTTGCATAATTAATAACGATAATAAATTTATTAATTATTGTTTAGATTAGATCATGACTAACCTTTTCTAATTTCTTTTTACGTACATTTCTAATAAGTTCAAAAAATACTATTGATTTTGTATAAAGTTTTTATTTATTTTTGTTTTAATAATTACTTTTTATTGGTAATGATTGGTTTTATTGGAAAGATAGCGCCTCAGATTTTTTATACGATTACTTTTTTAAAATTTTTGTTTTGCTTATTAAGGCTTCTTTCCAACAAATAATATAATCTTATGTAATTTTCAAGTTTTCTTCTCTATTTTTATAAAATATTTTAGGGTATTTTTTTACAATTTTTCTTTGAGTGCAATCCTTTCTTGATTTTGACGGAATCTGAATGAATTTTCACATGTTGCTGTGCAGATTTGACTTTTAAAAAAAAAATGATTCTTTTTATTTATTTAGATTTTTGGTTTTTCGTGAGAATACATAAGCTGTATCTTTTTTATCTTGTCGCAATTTTTTTCAAGAAATATATATCATTTTTTTACATTTCCTTTTAGGTCACTATTTGTTGTATTGTCACCCGAATATTTATAAAAAAGAATTAACAAAGGGAGTGAAGAAAATTCTCGATAAAACTGCTCAATCACTTTTTTCTGAGAAACCTCACTTTATTGGGAAGCCTCCATTCGTAGAAGAATTTAGATTCCATAGCAAAGCTGGAGTTGAATTTTTTGGTTATGCAAAAGATGAAATGGAAGAATCTGGTAAGACAATTTCAAAATTTCTTTTAAATTATAATATTGTAAGCATTAAAGTATGAGTATAACATTTAAAAAGAAATTATTTTAAGAATATTAATTTTGTGCAATTATTTTTTAATACTACTCGAATTAATCCATATTTTGTCCAAATGCATTTGCTTCGATAAACCTGATAAAAATGCAATATTGCTACACCCTTAGAGATTCTTGGTAATTCCTACGAAAGGGAATTTTAAGCGCGTCTTCCCTATCCGATGGGGAAATTTAAAGTTAAAACATAAGCATTTAATTATTTCGTTTGGGCAACAATAATTTTTGTTCCGATTAACATAAATTCAATCGATTGATGTATGTAACGTTATCATCTGTTGCTGATCTAATAGTTGTTTAACATGTTACATGATTTGGTTGGTTAATAAAATGATAGAAGAAAAATTTGCCACGCCAGTGCTTTTGGAATTGAACAAGGATCTGGGAATAAAGAAATATATATATATATATTATATTATATATATGCATATACTACAGTTGTATTGTTAGAAATAACGGTTAAAGGTAGAATATGAGCCCCTATTATTTGGCGATGTTCATATGTGTGCCAAAATGTGAATTCGGCTCTTAATTACTTCGCATTTGCTTCATTACTCTCGGAACACTTATCGCTAGATATAGGTAGTTTGGCGACTGATTCTGGTCGCCAAAAATATTGGCTTCTTCAAAGGGATCCCTATTCTACACTTTAACAGATATAACTAGTATTATACTTGTCTCGGATTTTTTAATTTAAATTATTACTAGAACGGTTGATGCCGAATAGATTAGATAGTGTACTGGAAACTTCATATTAGGTGAAGGGAAAAGCTCTGCACGGGGGGGGGTGACTTTTATAACGATGAAGAAGTGCAAAGGGAACGCAATCTGTGTATAATCTAAGACTGTGCATATTCAATATTACCATCCATGGCCTCATGTCCTCTTCTGGTAGCAGATGTGATTCCACCATCATTAAAAGTCATGGAAATTTCTAGAAAGAAAAGTGTCTGATGACAGCTTTTGCATCATCAATATCAAAGATTTTACAGCTGAAAGAGTTTTGATCAATATGTGAAACATATTCCTGGATTTCATCAATGTGCTGGTATTATAATAGATATAGTTGGATGTGTTTCTATCAATTCTTTCGGAGCAACAGTTTCCACATATGTTTTGGGTTTTCTATGTGGTTAATTTTGTAGAGAAAAAAACTTCACCAGACAGAAATTGTTCAAACCATTGCTACAATTTTCGATTGTTAACAATATCTTTTTCAAACGCCCGGTGTGTATTCTGTGCAGCTTTTGCAGCATTATTACCAAGTTTATACTCATATAAAAACTACACGAAAATCGGTTGAATTCATATCCTTTAGAAATTCAAAGCAAATAACAAAATGGAACACTTTTAAGAAAGTATTTGTTGAGGGGACTCTGGCAATGGACAATACGACTATAAACAAGGTTATGCCAATAGCATAACGAAAATGGGGAGACAAACGTTTACATATAAAAGAAAACCCAACGTTTTATGCACACTAACTTAATATAAGTGAAACCTACTGGCTGAGTGGTAGTGCATCGTGCTTTCACGCCACAAGGTCCGGGGCTGAAATCCCCGGCTGGGCGAATGTCGAGGTAGCCTTTCATCCATCCAGTGGATCTATAAAAGAGTACCAAGATTGCTTGAGAACTGAACACTGGGGGTTGTGCGTCAGACTGACTAATTGACCGAAAAATATACACATGCATCCCAGCGTCTAAGAACACGTAAACTGAGATAGGCTCAGTAGGCCTATGGCCCTCATGGGCTGTTGCGCTACTGAGTTTAGCTCAGTTCAACTTAATATAAAGAAAAAATAATAATTTCTCGTACCTTTATTTTTTCAAATTACACTGCTGGCCACGTAAATGCAACACCGAGAAAGACAAGAAATAGCACAACAAAATTTATTTTGTAGATAACATGTTGACCAAGTATCAAATAATTAATTTATAGACTTCTGTGAAGTGAGGTTCCTGCCACAATCAGTAGCAAGAGTAGCCGCTATTGTTGGAGATCACCGCTGCCACACGCCTCGGAATTGATTTAAAGAGACTTTGGGTGTGATCTTGGGGTACATGCAGACCAAGCAGCTTTCACACGTTGCTTCCACACGGTGTGGCAGCTGGGGGTGTAATCTGGGTCAATTGTTTAGCAACCATGGACCACATGTTTTCTATCGGTGAAAGATCTGGAGAGCGAGCCGGCCAGGGAAGTAATTCAATCTGGTGATTGACGAAAAACCTTTGGACAATGCGTTATACTGTGGTCGCGCCTTATCCTGTTGAAATATGGCTGTTGCCAAGCCCTGAAGGTAAGGAAGGACAACTGGCTCCAACACCTCGGAGATGAAGCGCTGGCTGTTTAAAGTACCGGCAATGCGTACTAGAGGAGTGTGAGATTGATATCCAATACCACCCATACCATAATACCCGGTGCAGGACCAGCGTATGGTGCATAATGCGCTGTTCAGCACCCTCTCTCCACGGTGTCTCCAGACTCGAATCCGACCATCGTGGTGTTGCAGACAGATGCGTGACTCATCAGTAAAGACAACTTCCTTCCATTCTGCCGCCCACATCCTTCTTTCTTCGCACCATTGGCGGCGAGACGTCTGTGGTTCTGCGTTATGGGTAGACCAAGCAATGGACGTCTTGCGGACAGACCACTCTGCTGTAAACGGCGTCGAATGGTACGCGCAGACACTGAATGATGCGTTACAGACTCAACGTGCTGTGCTATGGTTTGTGATGTGACTGAGCGATCCGTCACTGCCATGGCACAATTTGCCTGTCTCACGTGAAGTGGTGCACTTAGGTGGATGCGATCGGCCACGTTGGTCCGTCGTACCCTCCTGCATCCAACGGTCTCATATCCGCATTACAGTTGTTTGGTTTCGTCCAACACGACTACCTATTTCCCTGAAAGATAATCCACAATCTTGGTAGGTCCACTATCCTTCCTCTGTTGAACTCGGATACTTGATCAAAAGCTGATCGCTGTTTTCTACGAGACATAACTGATCGTTTTTTGAAAAAACCACAAGAAAAACACAATTACCAAAATTGAAATCGTCGAAATATCCAAGCTTTAAATAGAGCTTTGAGGTGGCGCCACAGGCGTGCGTAATGTGTGTCTGCGCTGAAATTCTAATCATTTGCATATCTTACCTCCACTTATGCATGTTGTAAATCTCATGTGTTGTTTGCGTGCTTCCTTCAGGGTGTTGCATTTACGGTTGCCAGCAGTGTAAAAAGATCTACCAAGTAAAATTAATATTTATTTGAAAAAAAAAAAAAATAGTGCTTGTTGTTGTTGCTTATGCCACCTGATCGAAAGAAACATCAAATCAAGGTCCACGAAATTCATCGCGGAGAAGGGCTAGATTTTTACGCCTGATTAGATTAATATTATTACGTTCTTTCTGCCTTCTTTTTAGACGATTGAGCCACCATTGCTGGTGACAAGCTATGGATTTTATTGCTAAGTTCTCTTGTACACCCTCAATTTTGAGGGAGGAACACCCTTGAGATAGTGGTCAGGGCCTCCCACCTCTTCTTCTCCTTCCACCAACCTCACGAGAGGACTTGTGGCTCGACGGCTATTTAGAGTACTCCCCATGCCGTGAAGGGCACTATACATTTACAAACATCCATGCCTTCTCCGGGATTCGAACCCATTCCTTACGGCATCGCAGTCAGCGTTGCTAACCACTGTACCGGATGGGGCAGGTAATTACTACTTTTCTCACAAATTATTAAATGTATGAGTTATGAAAACTTATTTCCTTTTCATCAAGCATTAAATACTATTTCATCCCACAATAAAAGGTGTAAATATAATATCTTTGTCAAATATTTTTCTTTTATCTTTCTTTCGATATTTTCCTTTTCATCATGCAAAAAATACTACATCATCACACACAAGCTAGTAAGTAATATCTTTCCCAAACATTTAGTTATATATATATATATGTGGTGTTATGACACGGAGTTCTAGGGGTATTCACATTGAC
>BMAO01011015.1:0-21745 GCA_019973975.1 Trichonephila clavata
TGACTTAGGACAGCTAGTATACATAAAATTTTCTTTAAAAAAATCTTTCTGTATAAAAATGGGGTTGAACATGTTTTTTGGCCAGCCAACCTTCCCCCTTTTTGTTAATAATACCAAGCAAATACCAATTGGAAATAATGGATAGGTAATCTAAATCCATTATAAGGAAAAGGTAACTTACCCAAAAATGCATACTGAAATGCAGAGCCCGCGCTAAATCTGAGTACAATAAACAAGTTATTGCCAGATTCTGGACCCAAATACAATTTCAAAACAAAGCAAAGGCTGAAAATAGCACTTATCAAAAGTATGAAAAAGAATAGAAATATAAAATAGAAATGTAAACATACTACCATTATCTTAGAGACTCTTAATATGGTTTTAAAAGTTATAATATATTCTAAAAAAGTAATTTTATCTAAAACTAGAAACTGGGGGTATTTAAAACTATCTAGGAAGAATAATAAATCTATAATATAAACCTTTTAAAACTATGGAAATTTAATCCTTACTATTTAGAATTTCATTATTAAATATCTATTAATAAAATTAATAGGGTAGTTTTGAATTAAACAGTATTTAGTAAAATGTTTATAATTTTTATATTTTTTCTGATTTATTAGAAACTAGAAGTTTATTGCGTAGTGTGTAATTAAGAACAATATTTCTGAATATAGATACATGCACATTACTCTCCCAATGGTACTTTTATAATATTGAAATTAAAGTCTTCTCGTTTATCATAAATATTAGTACTATTTTATAATCTTTAATTTAATTTCTATATCAAGAAAATTTGCTTCGTAATTGTTACTATTTGTCTGTATTAAATTAAGATATGTGGATAAAAATTAATATTAGGTATAAAGTTGTCTTGCTTGCCAAAAATGATTATATCATCTATATAACGAAAAAAAAATTCTAAGTTGTCTGTGAAACTATTTTCAAAATAATGTAAATATAAATTGGCAAGACAGTTGCTAGCTGGGCCACCTTGTTGGTAGACCCTTAATCTGTTGATAATAATTACCATTATGATAAGCATAATTCTCTTTTAGAACTAACCTAAGTAGAGACCAAATCTATCATATTTGACATTTTTAAACAAATTATCTGTATGTAATTTTACTAGTGTTTTTATCATATCATCAATATTAATTGAGTTAAAAGATCTTCAAAATCTAAACTAAATACTGAAAATATTTTTTTATCTTTAATTTGTGCAATAAGTTCTGTACTATTTTTAAGAATGGCTGAAGTTTTTAGATTATTTATTGTATCTTGTAACATTTCATGTAGAATTTTGCCTGATTTGCTGATATATGTATTAAAACCATTAGTAACTGTTCTAAACTTTACTGGATTTTTATGAAATTTGGGAGTAAGAAATACATGTGGAAATTTAAAATTATTATTAATTTGTATTTTAATTGTTTATGAAAAGCCAAAATTCGATTATTTATTTCTCTATCAGAAATTGATGACCTAATAAAAAGCTGTATTATTTCAAAATGTTTGTTGAGCATTAAACTATAATAGTATTTCAAATGAAGGCAAAATTTCCAGGCACTTTATCAATATAAACTATAATAATTTTATTTTGTAATTTTTTAATCTGATTTTTAATATCATTAAAAAGATGTATTATCTGTACTAAAGTTATATTTAATTAATCTGTTGTGTAATGTTACATTTAACTCTGTGAATGCCTCTATAGGCATACTATATTTAATAGCAATTTTTGTAAATGAATTGCTCAATATCATTATATAACTGATTTTTGATAATTTTATTATTATTGGATATCATAAGTCTAAAACCAGTACCTTTATTCATTATATCTCTAAGATTATTGTCTTTTAAATATGAGATCACCAGTAATAACATGCTGGTGATAGTTATCTTTGAATTCTTTAAATTCATTACAATAACATATTAAATTATCTTGCTTGATAGGTGCATTATAGTTAAAATTGATCTACCTATTTTTTATTATATTTAAAAGCCTTTTTAATAGTGATATTTTGAATTGGGAAAGTTGACATGTGTTTTTTAAAAATGCTAGAAAAATTAATATTATCAAAAGATTTATTCATATATAATAATGTGCAATATTCTGTTTGATTTTTATTTACATTGACATTTATTTTATGTTTATGCTTCAGAAATTTGAGAATGTCTCTTATGATATGTAAAGCATGACTATCTATAAATTTATCTGAATTTAGTATATATCCGTAATACATATTTCTGTCTTACTTAATCCGAACATTAAAGATTTAATGTGCTTTATATTAAAATTGTTCTCGAAACTATTACATATATCGCTAATACCTTTTGAAATAACATTTTCGTCTCTGCTTAACCTTTTAGTCTTTACCTCTAGTTTTCTTTTATTAGTCTTTTTGATTTCTTTACTGTAATAATAATCTTGAGAATTTTGTTTAATAGCATTAAGAATATTTTTTCCTAGATATAATACATTTAGTCCATAAGGATAAATTGTATTATAATATTTAATGTAGAAATTTTCCCACCATAGTCTATCTTCAACATAAGGACTACTTTAATAATATTGAGCACAACATTTTCAAAACCATGTGTATGGAAGTGTCTAATTTCTATTTTATTTGAATTTTTTATACTATTAAATTTTTTAGTATCTGATCTATGTTGATTAATTCTAATATTAATTTTATTACTAGTCTGTCCAATATATTTAAAATGACATAGTTTACATGTCATTGAGTAAATACAGTTAAATGTCTCGCAGAAGGTAAATTTAGAATTATCTTTGATTTGATCATTATTTATCATTTTACAAGTTTTACATCTATTGTCCCCACATCTTTTGTAAAAGTGAATTTTTTTATTGCAGAATTTACTATTTACTGCTTTTAATGTCATAGAGTTAATAGAAATATTGTGTACATAGCATATATCTTTTTTAGCATTCTTTAAGTAATCCTTATCCAGAATACTCTGATATAATATCGTCTAGTAGAATCTCTACAATCACTACATTTTTCATTCTCTTGTCATGATTTACTGAATTCATCTTCACTAATATAAACAAACTGTTAAAAAAACTAGCATATATATATATATATATATATATATATATATATATATATATATATATATATGTTAGAATTAAGAGGTATTTGAGCGTGAGCGTTACGTCATGTCAATAAAAATATTAGGAAAAGAAGGAATGAGAGGAACTTTCCATTACTGACAGAGGAGAGACGCTGTCTTCGGGCCTGTCATGAATGGAGGAATCTGATGCATTCCCTAGAGCTATATCTACTCTTGTTAATCAAAAGAAGGATGTTTTTGGTTGCTGTTTAAGAAAAATAAACAGAATTCAAAACTGGTTATTACAGTCACCAAGATGCAATTAATATATACACTATTATTTGTGACAAAATGTATTTATTAATTACCACTGTTTTTATTAAACAGATTTTTATATCTTTATTTAAATGATAACGTAAATGTGATAGAACACTCGCATTTATTTCCTTAAAACGTATCGTTTTCGATGCGTGGAAAATTAAAGTTAATGAAGGGATAATATGACTTATATATGAACAACACTAAAATGCTTTTTTTGCTGACAAGTTTTCTTGCGCGTTGTCGTCGTATTTTTCTGACGTTTCGAAACTCTTGTCCAAATGCGTAAAATTATTCCGAAGGGTTTTATTCCGTGATACCAAACTTGTGGGCCACATGTGATCTGGTCAAGGCCTAATGCACTAAGAAACTTTTCGGTGACCTTATCGCAGGCGGAACGGAAAAGTACTGTTTTAAGATGGGGATTGCCTTTGTACGTTTAAAAAATCGAATTTTCAAAAACATTTTAAGAAATTAATAAAGATTGTTAAAAACGTTTTGAAGCAAACCTCGTCCAAATCTGACAATAATTACGCTCTCAGCAGTGAAAATGTAAGTGTCGAAAAAGACTTGACCTTTAGAAAAATGTAAGCAAACAGATTTTTCGTTTGGTTCTGTTTGAAATTTTTTGATTTGTTATTTGTTTCATCAGTATCTCGCACATTGAAGCAACACGAGGTCTGTTAAAAACTCGCCTCCTAGTTTTAAATCACAGTCAAGTGATGAGGTTGACATCTCAGTTTTACAGCTTAGAATAACTGGTCAAAAATCTCAGGATCTCCCCAAACAACAATTGATATTGGTCTAAAATGAAGCACCATTGATGTTTAATGATGGACTAGCTAATCGCTTAGATATGATGAAACTTCCAGGTTTTAAAATGAAGCATTTTTCTGATTTTCAGGCTTGAATAAGGGGAGCGTAAATTTTCTATACTTTTCACAAAAGAAGCTCGTAAGACACTGAGAATGAGTCGAAAAAATATGCATGAGCACTTTATGGAAAAAGAAGCCTCAATATATGAAATGGATACATTTTAATTGTAAAAAGATTTATTTTAATGCAAAATAAATCCTTAGTAAATAAGCCAAAAAATATCTTTATCGGTTACAAAATAGAAGAGAATTCTTAAAACACAAACAAATAAATTATGCGAAACCAAATTTATGCTTAATAAATATTGTTGAATTCACTTCACCTCTGACAGGTCGCGCACAACATAATGTGGGCATTTTCAAAAGTAAAAAAGGAATTTCTTTGAAATATCTGAATTGGTGTCTTTGGCGACTGGCACGAGTGAAAGAAGCTGTGGCACATCTTATAGATCTCTCCTTATTCTTGAAAAGAAGAAAGTTTTGTTTGTAACCAGGAGTTTCAATTTTAACTAGAATAAATCGAATTTAGATATGAAATTAGTTATTGCAGTAAGCACAAAAAAAAAAAAAAACCATTCTATTAGATCCCAAATTTTTAACAAAGTGAACGAATTATTTTTCAAAAAACATTTAGAAATTTTAAATATAGCACAGTTTTTGCATAAAACTTAAAGGAAATTTAAATCACTAAATTAAAATTTTTATATATTTTTTATAAATTTATATCTTTGAAAATTTTATTTCGCTCATTTTATGGATTGTTATGTTTGCAAAAACGCTGTACAATTTTATAGCTTTATATACGCAGTGGATTTTATACAAACTGTACCTGAAGGTAAGAACATGCCTTGAAAATAAAAAATAGTTATTGATTAATTATTGCTCATACAGATTTATTTGTAATTTAAAATGGAATTTTTTACATTAACAGGTACAGAAATATGCAGATAATTCAAAGTAAAATTTTTACTTTCGTTGGTTTTAATTGAAGTAAGTGAAATAAATTTAAATTTGGTACAAAAAAAGTTCATTTTTCCTTGTCTCAGATGTCCCAGTTACCTTAACGAACAATCGTTTAAAACCAAATATTGGCTAACAGGAAATGATAAAACGGTCCCGACAAACTACTATGTGTTTTTATGCATATTTTTATCTTTACCCGAAAAGATTTCCCTTCTGAGAAAGAACAGAAAACGCAAAACAGCTTCTAGATTTAAAAGTGGTGTGAAATACAAGAGGTGTTTTCACGTATTTCGTAGAGAGGAATCTAATGGTTTTTCCCTCGGAACAGCCTGTGATGTGAGCCCATTTTTTTGTTTTTATACACTACTTACATTTTCTCTCTCTCCACCTCTGCAAATGGCAAAGAAAAACATCTCACCTCTCAATAGTTAGGCTTTGGAATTCAGTGACGAAAAATAAGTAAAAATCATAAATTATGAGTAAAAAATGAGTGGGTTTGGGTAGAGTCCCCCACCCTACTGGTTTTGATTACTCGTAAACATCCACCGGTATCATTTTGACATCGCAACATGAAATATATAAAATAATTGTTTTAACTAAATAATTGCAGGATACTGTTCAGTAGGGTTTAGTTTAAGACTTTTTAATATTATTTCGTATAATTAACATATTTTATGACCCTTTATATCATAAGAAACTGACGTTGACATTATGTCTCGCGAAGATTGTTAGACTTTGTTGCAAAAAATTTCAAGCAAATCTGCCAGGAACATTACTGTTATGCGGTATCCATTCTGTGCCATTCCTAACGATATGTATATATCAGGATTTACTGGAATATAATCAATTACATCTGTTTTTTCTTCAAATTCTTTGCAGTCACTTTCACTCAATATTATGTCTTCATTGGAGTTTAAATTAAAGGAAGACATCTAGCCACACCAACCGATTCATTCACAGAAATCTCCCGCAATAAATTAGCAATTTCATCAGGCTAGGACCTTTTCTATGAGCCATCGTTTCTGGGTGTCTGTCAGCTTTGCACAAGGTTTGAAGATCGATTGAATTTTTTTTTATGAGCGGATAACCGAAAGCTATGTCAAACGAAACACTTAGACACAACAATTCTAGAAAAATACGATTGGTTTCCCCTGTTAAACCAATAACACTCCATTCAAGGTCAAATAAATGAGTGATAGTACTTGGAGGAGTTTGTTTTTCTAGTTGTAATGATGAGAGAACGACAGCTATTTATGATGATAAATTGCATTGGTATCGAAAAGACACCAGAGGACGTTCTAGGTACATTTAGCTGAAAAATTTCTCCTAATTAATCTATAACCACAAAACTTCTACTATGAATAAATTTACTGATAGCCCTACGAAAAGATTCGGACTCTCAGGTATTTACGGTGACGACGCACAGGACAACTACACGGAGAGTAACGCTCCAACAACTTCAGCTTATCACACTTTCAAGTTCGTTTCTATTTAATTTTTCACGCCCCATCGAAAACGACACGATATAATATCTTCAAAGAAAACGTAGAATGTTCATTGGGGCACATGATCTTATCATAGGGCTTTATCCCCCATCTTCTCAATTGGTTGTTAACTTTTCTGATTAATTTGTCATGTTAGATTTAAAGTAATAAAAATTAATTTTAACAATTAGAAATTAGGACTGCACCCTTAAGAATGAATTATATAGCTGGAGTGTTTTGGTTGTGCGAGAAATTATATTATATACTTCAAGTCAGCCGAAATCAGCCAAATAATATACGCTTTAAGACCCAGTTTTTACGATTCATTCTATTGGATTAAAATATATTTATATATATATATTCTTAACAAGTAAAGTGGTGTCAGTGACATTTGTTCACAGACTTGAGTATTTGTATTTATTGTATGTTGTAGTTACCGTAACAACCAATTTGATATCTATATTGTATTTTTGTAGTTAAAATTGCAACTGTTAAATGCCAGACAAAAACGTCCTTCTTTTGATTTATAAGTGGAGATAGATCAATGGAATGCATCAGATTCCTAAACTAGATAGCCCCGAAGACAGCGCCATCTCCTTCTGAGTGATGACAAGTTCTACTAATTCATTTTTTTTACCCCAACATTTTTTGTTGACATTATGTAATGCTCATGCTCAAAATACCTTGATTCTAACAAAAATTCATAAACATGTATATATATAATTTCCTGCCGTAGAATCATTTATTATTTGTCAAAAGAAAGAATCTATTGTTATTAGGAAAAAACATGGATTCATAGGAAGAACAGTTTTGAAGCAAAGACATGGATATCCACTCACTGTGATGTTAAAATACAAATATGGATATTAAAATAACCACAGGAAAAACTCTTCTCATTCAGAGAAACATCTGTAAAAAAGAAAGTAAAAAATTCAATTTTTTATTTAAATAGAAATTGGAGTTTTATTAGGAATATGTCAAAAGTTTATTTATTCATATTTTAATTTTGAGGATTCCCATAAAGTTGAGCTCAACCTGTTCCAGGTAAGGTGGACCCAAGAAAATTTATTAAACACAAATTTGGTTTCACATTGTTTGTGTGTGTTTTCAGAATTCTCTTTCATATCCAACATTTATTTTCTACTGAAAAAGAAATTTGCATTTCATGAAATAAACCATTCAATAGGTGATACCACACTTCTACTTAGTCAAGTTTTAAAAATATATAAGGGATACAATTTTTGCAGCTGTACTTAGTGCCTTCTCTTGGGCTCTTTGATGGAAATCCAAGAAAAAAATATTAAAATATTAAACATAATTTCAGAACAATATCAATGATGTGTTAAGTACAGAAACCATTACTAATATTTTTAATATGACACATACATAATACCATACCAACCACGACAAGAGGTGTAAGAAAGAACACGAAATGAACCATACACATGAAGAAATTAAACCTATCAATATTCTTAAGCTTTAGGTTAAGAAATTAAACACTTATTTCTATTTTATATCTTTACGTTTAAAGCGTTTATATCTTTACGTATAAAATCCCTATTTACGGCAGTATATTTGCTGATTTCTTAGGACATCACCAATCTTCAATTTTTCTAAAATTGTGTTAAATTTTACCCAGGAAGTTTTTTTTTTCTACTACGCGAAAATATTTGTCGTACAGAAAGCAGAATTAGGAGAAATTTTACGAAATATGGCGCTCGTTTTGTTCATCAAACTTAATTTTACAGTTTGCATTTAAATTTGAATTACTTTCAACTTTTCATTTGTATGCGTTGATCCCCATGTAGAGGTTGGCCTCTGAATATTTGTGGAAGCAGGCTCATATTATAAGGAAAATATGTTTAAGTAAAAGTAAGAAAAGACGGACAAGCCAAGTGACACAAGCCAAGGTGAAACAAAATGCGCCCGCATTTTATATGAATTTAAAAATAAATTGTAAATAATCAAATAAATTTTTCTTAGCTCATACTCTCCTCAAGTTCAGTCGTTTGGTTTGAAATGATTTCGGTGGCAAATTATATCATTTTCAAGCAACAAATACATCAATCACCATAATAATATTAGCACGTATTGAAAAATGTAGGTGTTTATGGAAGGTGTGAAGCGTCTTCTAGTGACGATAAGATGCATAGCAGGTGGCTTCATTCTTAATGTAAACCAGATTTTCCATTCATTATGGAAATTGGTTGCTCCTGGTGAAACAGAGACCTTACAGATTACTGAGGTGGCTGTATCAATTTTTTTTCCACAGAAAGGTTAATATATGTATATATATATATATATATTTGTTTCTTCCACAGAATTCAAATCCATTAAAAATTCACAACTCAAAATCAGAAGGCAGAGACTGCAGAACCCTTTTATTTTGCATTTGCCATGTTTTCTCTAACTAGCGTCCTCTCGTGAGAAAAATTATATTTTTCCTGGAGACTCCCAAAGGCAGTTTTCTCTGTAACATAGCACAGCATTATAATTTCTTAGTATTGAGTTAAGCATGTTTTTTCAAATTCTCAAAAGAAATAAATAACGAAAAGAAAATGATTTGATATATATGTAATTTGAAGTAAATACTGTGGCACGATAAATGTGCCAAATACGGTAATCCTCGTGATTTTGTATCAGTGAGGGTGAAGTTGGATCGTGGTGTAAAAACGCCCTAAGTTGGCGATTTTTCAAAATCTGACGGACCAGTGGCCGATTCGACAATTACACCAAAGGTTCATCCTTATGAACTGTCTCAACTTCAGTTTAGAGGTGGATGGATCAGGTTTACCGGGTGCGCTTTTCCTAGCAATGTTTTCGCTGGTAATCTACTTTTCATTCTTAGTTATTATCCGGTCCAAGAAATGTTTGATTCCCCCCCCTTGCAAAACAGTGGCGTTACGAAGAGTATTAGGAGCAGGACCCCTCCTGCAAAGTCAGGTTTTGAGCCCAAATGCATACTTGGACCCCCTAGAACCTTGCCCACCCCCGATGCGTGGGTGTATGCTATGTTAATGGTGCAAAGAGACATATGCGTATGATGTAACTATCGTCCTAATTCTTATAACTTTACTTAAGTGCTTCCTAGCACAAATATTTCTACACCAATTCGAGTATCCGAATTTGGACCAAAATGATTTGTTAAGCGGAATCATGCTTTTCCGCAATATCCGATGTTGTGAAAAGAGAATTATACCAGTGATTAAAAAATTGTAAAATGGCCCTGGTAGCCTAATGGTCATGGTAACAGACTCGTGGCCGGCGTATCATATGTTCGAGCCTGATACCGCTAAAATGCCGCCTTGCAGATGTGGCCCATGTGAGTTAAATTTTTCGAAGCTCAAGTGTCGTTCAATTGGTGTGGTGTAGAAGTTAGAAGAGGTGCCAGCTTAGGTGTCGTCCTCGTCACTTGACCATGATTCAAAATGACGAGGTCCGTCAACAAAAGCCCTCGAATAGCTGAGTGTGGCACGCACTTTAATATTCACACGCTCACTCAAACTTTGGGGCGCCACCCCTCAGAGACGGGGTAATTCTTTTTGGAGGGCTCGTACGTATCGAAAATTCAAAATAAAAGATTATTAAAGAAGTATTAATTTACTTATAGGAAACAAATATATATATATACAATCTGATGCAATAAAAACTAAAATACACATTTACACTCAATGAACTCATATAAATATATCAGTATTTGTGATGAGTGAGTGAATATCAACAATCCTACGCATCTCTTCTTCAAAACAGTGGACTATCCTTTCTGAACACATGTGTCGCAAGGCCACGTGTTAAACGAAAGATATGGACGGCTGACTTCAGATGCGGTTAGAACTGTCCATATGAAGAAATAAAGTTTTAAAAGTGTCTTTTCGCCTTAGGAATCGGGATACACTAAGAAGGGATAGCGGACAGATGGTCATTGAAGGGGCTACGTTACAGGGGAGACATGCAGAGACAATACAACACAAAACTTGTAAGCTCCAACCTGTTTGCTACAGGACTGTACATGATATTGAGTTTTTGAATTGTCGAGAGTTTTATAAGTCTGGGCCGCGACAGATTTTACTTCCAATTATTGAGTGTACCCAAATGTATTGTTTTAGTTTGAAATATCAAGAGTTTTTCTAGGGACTGAGCACATACTTCAAATTATCGAGAGTCGACTGCACACACACACACACACAAATATATTCTATAAAATTTTATACAGATTTAGACCTGAGAAATCTAGCTAGTTTTTTAAAAATACATACGTTAATATATAAAAATGTTCATATTTTTTCCAGGTTTCCCATTTTAAAAATTTTCATGTATTTTCCAGGATTAGTTTTAAAAATAATTAATAAAATTCAACAAGACATATTTTCTAACTTTTTATTCTTAATTATCTAAGAAACAGAAATCACACTTGAAATAACAAAAAAAAAATTTAAAAATGAGAAACTTCAAGAAAAAGATCTTCAAAATTTGTACGTTTTAAAAATTTTAAAATAATGAGTGGTCAACTGACTTTTTATTTCCAGAATCAATTTATAAAAATCTGAAAAGAAAAAAAAACATGAATTACTTTTAATATTACTGTCTCCAAAATAACGTTTGAAAAAAGGGCACAGTGTAGTCTTAACACAACGCTATTCAAACTAGTAACAAATTTAAAGCAATACATCATTTTTTCTTGAGTATACTATGCCCAAGAGGTGGATTAAGATAGTTGCGGGCCCCTGGCGGTAAAAAGTTTGAGGTCCATGGGCTCAAGAGTCAAAAAACCAAAATAGTAAAAGTATTCGCTGACCTAAAATTCTCAAAATAAAATGTAATGCTAAAATAATAAAACTCAACGGCTAAAGAAAAATCTTTTTACTCTATTTAAAAAAAAATAATTTAAAAACCTTACAATTTTTCCATACAATTTTACTTCTTGATTTCTCTTTGGAAAATGCATCAATTATTTTAGCCGTATCTAATTTATCAAAAACATCTTATCTATATATAACATGTCCATGTTGTTAAATTTGTCTTGTCTACCGTAGTACTTAAATAATTTTTAACACTCTTTAAAACTGAAAACGATCTCTACATCAGGGAAAGTATACCCACATTAGGATTTCTCTTGCAACTCGGTACCTTTCTAGTGGTCTATTGTGTATCCGTTTTCCTTCAAAAATAGTAAAAACTGATCCAATTCATATTGTCAAAATTAAAAGATTCAATAGCGTCTTTGTAATTTCCATTAGTTTTTGGGTAGCTTGCTGCCTAATTTCGTGTATAATCTCTCATCAAAAAGTATGGTAAAGTATTCTATCATAGTTTCATAAATTTCAGCTCTTCGGGATAGTTCTGCTCTTTCCCTATCGCATATAACATAAAATGAATTGGCTATAAAAATTTTTTACCTTCTGGAAAATATCACAACCGACTTCTTTTCTTCCACTGAGAGGACCAGTTCTAATAGCGAACTAGTCCTGCTTCCTTTTAAAATGAGAGCTCTGATAACTCAGTTGCTCCTATTTTTCCTAATTCATTTCTGAAATTTTGGATATAATTTTTTGGAGATTTTAGTAGATTATATCCATTTAATAATTCCCACAACACTTATTGTAATAATTTGCTAGTAGCATTTATTCTCTAGAATATGGTATTCCCAATCATGTTCATTAAGGAAGTTTCAAATGTGTCCATCTGTTTCAAAAGGGAAGTTGTGTGCCTTCAGTATTGTGTGGTCTCTTCTTCCTCATTCAATTGCGAATTTAGCCGCGGGACGCTTTTATTAACTTAATCTTGCTATTAAAGGCTTAAATTCAACTAGTTTGAAATAATTTGCTTTGAACTAAACGTATCGTTTATCACATAATTTCATTTTATTTCATTTGTCTTCTCTAGTAAAATATACCGATGAAATAATAAAAAAAAAGAAATGAGCCTTAAAAAGCCACTACAAAGAATAACAACTACCGAAGTATTCAAAAACGTAACCACCACGAAAGCCCCTCGTCTAGCTCCACTGGTCTCGAACAATGGGGTTTTAACAAGGATTCTTTCTGACAAACATGGAAATCTTAGTTTCTTAAAAACTTAAAACTCAAGATACAGGCTTCAAAGCTCTCAAAACTGGGAACATGTCGTTTTCAGACTTTGGTTCATTGGCGAAGCTAGCTCTGAGGGGCCCTGCATCAAAATTTCTTCCGGCCATTTTTAGATATGGGAGACATATTAGTGGGATTCTAGCTTGGTCTCTGTCCCTGTAGCTTGGGGGCCACGTAGAATTGATACGGTGGTAGCTATGCCCCTGCTTTGGTTGAGAGATTGCCACTGGAAACTCCATCGAAACTTTCAAGATATCAGCCGCAGTTGAAGATGTACTTGGTCATTTACGAAGAATAACACACATCTGCATCTAATATTAACTAGAAGCATGGCACCACGAAAGCCGTCACAGTCCCAGTCTCGAAATACTCTGTTATTATTCTTGCATAACATGAAAAGTCAAGTTCGAGAGCTCTTTCAGACTGAAGATACGGATGAACATTCGACTCACGATATACTTCGCTGTTTTTTTTAATAGTTATAATTACTATTGAAAGACTATGATTAAACACATTCAATTCACATTTCATAGGAAGAGACAATGACACGCACATAAGAATAGAAAACAATAATTAGTTTTCAAATAAGCAATAATAAGAACTAAGGTTAATAACTTGAGGGGAAAATATTTAGTAAGAACCAGTTTTCAGTACGGTGCACGACCACCTCTACACGAGATATCAGAGATCTTCAAAGGAAAATACTAGGGTTTTCAAGGGTGAGGTTTGGGAGTTGAAGCACCCTTACTGAAGACCAACAGATTTCTAATTTTCCCCAATTAAATTACCTCTCGGGGCCCATGGCTTTGAGCTTTTTAGGTTGTTACCCCCCTTCCTTCCATAAGAAGGGTTAGTGTTCACTACTGAAAGAAAGCAAAATGTTTGAGAAGGTCCAGCACATGCTCAAGCAGAGGGTCCTCAAGCTGAACATGCACATGACTCAAAGGAGTCATGTGCAAAAGAAAGTTTAATTAGAGATTTTCTTCTTATTAAAGTAAGTATAAAGAATACCATTATGAATTTTTGAATATTCTTGTATTTGTTTTCAAGAATGAAGTTCAATGTAAAATTTGTAAAAGAGGTTTAGACATGCAAGTTTTAAAAGGTATGTCTGGACTGGAAATTTGTCCTGAATTGTTTTACTTGTCCATGTAATGTAGAATTCTCTTTTTTAAATATTCATGAAGGAACTCAAATTGCTACGATAAATACCAGGTTTGTATATGCTACGTGTTCCATTGGAAGAGGTGCAGAAGCTGGGAGAATGTTTTGCGCCATAATGAATCTTCTGCAACCACCTACAAGGTGTTCTCCTTACGGTAAGCGAATCTGAAATGCTGCAAAATTTGCTTACGAGGACTCCTTTCAAAATGCTGCGAGGGAAGCTATTTGTGAAAATGAGAAGGTAATAATAATATTGTGGACATAGCAGAAGCGCAGTTACACATCATCAAATGGTACAGTTACTGTGACCAGCATTGATACAGGTAAGGTGGTAGTTGTTAATATTCTTTCGAAATATTGCATATCTAAAAAATGGGCATGTAAAAACATAGCTTTTGTCCTTTCAGTGAAGATTGATTTTGTGCATATAAAAAGGCTGAAGTATGGGGTAAGTCTTACTAACATAAAAATAGTCTTCCGGTCGCTCTTGTAGTAGCAATGCGTCCTATATTTAGGAAAACATAGGACCTATAGGCATCGGAAAAAACAAAACCTGAATGAAAGTTTTCATAATGTCAATAGGTGTCATGCGTTCCCAAAACAACATTTGTACAGATTGAAACACTTTCACTCGGGGTTCATGATGACGTTTGTTCCTTTGATGATTGTAATGTATCCAAATTAAAATACTTCAGAAAATTAGAAAAGATAAAAGAAGCAAAAGAAAGAAAGAAGAAGATAATATTATAAAAAATAAAGTAAAGATTGGTTACAGTGCAGGATCTTTTTGATGAGGTAAAATTTTATACAAAAGCTGTTTCTTAAAAATTATTTTTAAAATTATGTGTGTATTTTTTATGAATCTACTGTATGCACATGAAAGAGAAATTTTTATTTTATATTTCATATATATTGTGTATACTGAAGTGAAATTTTTGAGATATTCCTCAGAAATTTAGCTAAAAAGCAGATGTCGTAACACAGAAAAGGAACATTTTTATAAAATTCATTATTGCACTCTGCAAAAATTATATTTAAACAGGCTGACAAATTTTTTTAAAGAAATTTCACTTCTGCAGAAAGATAAATTTTTATTTAATGCACACATAAATTTTGAAGCTTTAGTGTTCAATAGTTTCTTAGTAAAAGGTACATTAATATATCTCAAAATGAGTTGCATGAAGCTTGTTATATATAAAAAAAATACATAAATTTCATGTTTAGAAACATAAAAACAGTTTTCTTGTTTTTTTGGATACTATTTATGTAATATTTAAAGAAACTTTTTAATTCTGATATTTTAAGAAATTGTGTTTACATGTAAATGCATAAATCATTAATGAAACTTTTCGAAATGTCATATAATCATGTACTACTGTCTTATAATGATTATGTTTTTTAATTTGTGTCTTCTTTTTTCTAAAAATGAATTGTATGCATGAACTGGAAATATTTATTTTGTAATTCATATATATTGTGTATACTGAAATGAAATTTTTGAGATATTCCTCAGACATTTAGCTAAAAAGCAGATGTCGTAACATAGAAAAGGAAAATTTTTATAAAATTCATTATTCTACTTTTCAAAAATTACATTTTTAATCAGGCTCATCATCTTTTTAAAAAAAAATTTCATTTCTGTATAAAAAATGTTTATTTAATGCACACAAGCTTTAGTGTTCAATAGTTTCTTAGTAAAAGGTACATAAATGTAGGAAAGGAGTGCAAGTTTTCTTTTACTTCTTTTGATTTTTATTGTAAGAGATGGCCAAACTAATCGAAACCACATGAGTTTTAGCTGCGCGATACGATGAGATCATGTATTTATAAAGGTGGCAGAAAGAAGAAACTGGGAGTTGCACCAAAGCTTGAACGAAGGCAGGTCAGAGGAAATCGCTCTCTCCGTTGTTTTGAGAAAGAGTACGTGTCTTCGGAATTAGTACGGTATTATCTCGAATAATTTAAAACCCCTTGTAAATAGTTAATGTTTTATTTGTGTTATTAATAAATTAAGTTATTTTAACTCTGCGTGCTTATTTTAACTTTAAAAACGAACCTTCCCCTAGACGCCGTCCCACAAATTGGGGGCTTGGCCGGGAATTTTTAAACTATTCAAAGTTTTATCTAAGAGCATTTTTTAAAAGTTTTACCTCCTCATCGATTTTTGATTTCCTGAGTGGTACATAGACCTTGCCTTGCATCGAATAGAAACCCGGCGAAGCCTTCAGCTGGATAAGAAATTTTACGAGCGATACGGAAATACTTCAGCGAGAACAGTCAACAAGAAAAAGGAGTCCATGACTTGGTTAGAAACACGGAATCTTGGCAAATTTTCACGTCAGCTACAGTCAACCAAAACTGGAAGCCCAGCGACTCAACGAGATACTGAACGGGATTACCTTGATCATTGAGGTCAACACTGACGAGAGAACCTTTGGAACTGCATCGAATTGCGAGTTATCAACACGAAACAAGATTTCCTGTGTCATTGAGGTCAAGGTAAAGTGTCTTCAGAATTACATTGAATTGTGCTAGTATCCTTTTTTTTTGGTATTGTGTGAGTAATAGGCGAAAATTATATAAATGAATGATTTTGTGTGTATATTTCCTGTTCTGTGAATCTGAAATTGAATTTTGAAGTACTAGGTACTATTATTGGTTTAATTGCAGACATAAATATTTGATGTTCCTTCAGTTTTGGATTAATAACTGAGTACTTTCCGTGTTTTTTCTTAATCTATTTTTGATAAATGAGAGGAACGCGTTTTGTTTTTTTTAATAAAAAATAAAATTGATATTAACTGTAATACTGTTGTGTTTTGTAAAAGGATTTAAGTTCCGGGAATTCTTTAAAAAGTCAATTTTTGTCTATAATTGTTTATAATTGATAATTGCATCTTATTTAAATTATCTTTTGTTTCATTTTAAGTGAGTAAACTTTTTGCGTGTCATTTTAATGGTTTTGTCTCATTTAACTTGGGTAAAAATTTAAGTTGTTCTCTGGGTCACCATTCTGAGTATAAAAAATGGCATTCTTACTCGCGAAAAGGAAAGAGGATTTGGTGTCACTCGCCGAGGATTTGGATCTTACTATGGAAGCAGGTATCACAAAATTGAAGTTAAAGGAGCTGATCGTAAAAAGCCCAGATTACGTTGAAGACGATGTTAAACAGATGCTTGATAGCATAGTGGAGGAACGTATAGAAAGGGCTGAGAGAGAAAGGGCTGAGAGAGAGAGAGGGCTGAGAGAGAGGATATGCGAAAGGCTAAGAGAGAAAGACGAGAGTACGAATTAGAGAAGTTGCGAATACAAGCGCAACAGACTGCCGGTATACCGAATAACACCGAAAACGTTTAAGCATCGAATAAACTGTTTCACGAAACTTTTCATAAGTTTAATATGAAGGAAGATATTGGTTTGAATCTTACCTTATTTGAGCGTCATGCAGAACTAACTTCCTTTCCGAAAAAAGATTGGTTCAAAAACTTATAGGTTTAATACCAGTCGAAATTGCCCATCTGATCGCAAGAGAACCAACTGGTAAGTGTAACGATTACGATCATATAAAGAAGTTGCTCTTACAAAGATTTAAATTATCTCTCTCTCTCTCTCTCCGGAAAAATTTCGTCAGTTATTTTTGTTTCACCAAAAGTCCGATGAACGAACATGGCAAGATTTTCAACACGAATTACAGACGTATTTTGATGGATGGACTTTGGGCTTAAAAGTTAACACCTACGACCAATTACGAGAATTAATCATAGCCGATCAAATGAAGAAGAGGGCGCCGTGTGATTTTCAGGAACACTTTTTGGACGAATGGTCTACTATTAACTCATCTATTGAGCTAGCGAAAAAATTTGAAGATTATGAGGACGTCGAAGAACTATAGGGCCAAAGCAGTTAAACTCATTTGCTAAGAGATCGAACAATAACGATAATTGTTCTCGAAGGCAAGAACGTTTTCACCTAGGAAATAATTGGAATAATAGAAAATGCTTTCAATCGACGAGAACTTACGATAAAAGAGTTAAACAGGTAACATGTAGCTACTGCAGGGGACCAGGTCACTATGCCGTAGATTGTACAAAGCGCAACAAGGGTACGAAAATCAATAAATCTTCAAGCTCTCCGGTCCAGATCTGTTCTCAAATTCAGCAAGACAGAATTAAGACCAGGAAAAATAACCATCGGAAACAAGACTTTTGAGGCTCTAATCGACACTGGAAGCTCAGTTTCGCTCATTCGTGAAGATGTAAGCAAAGGAATCATCGAGCAATCGAAACTCTCGAAGGACATTGTCGTGTTATCTGGATTGGGAAAGTACGAAGTCAAAACAAAAGGATCGTTCCAACGAGAAATCGAATTGGATGGAGAGAAATATTCCGTAATATGGCATGTCGTGCCTGCGGTGCATTTGGAGTTCCAGGCAGTGATAGGATCGGACATTTTGGAACAAGCTTTTGTTGGTTTTGATAAAAAAAGGTGTTTATTTCCGTAAACACGAAGAGAAGGTGTGTTTTGTGAATACACAGGTTTATGAGGCAAGAACTGAAGACGAAATCGAAGTTAAACATGTTATCAATCCTCAAATAAGAAAGGAACTCTCTGAACTAATCAACAGCTATACACCTAAGAAGACCGAAAGGACAAATGTATCTATGAGAATTATCCTGAAGGATGATATACCAGTTCACCAACCAGCACGCCGTTTGTCGTTTCTGGAGAATCAGACCGTCAACAAGCAGATCGACGAATGGTTCGATAAGGGAATCGGGAGACCAAGCTCTAATGAATATGCAAGTCCAATCGTGTTAGTCAAGAAGAAAGGCGGTACCGACAGACTATGCATTGACTATAGGAAACTGAATCGAAAACTAGTCAAGGATCGCTTCCCCTTGCCACTGATAGAGGACGTATTGGATAGGCTGCAAGACGCCAAAGTGTATTCCACGTTAGACTTGAAAAATGGGTTTTTTCATGTCGACGTAAACGAGGACTGCAAGCATTTCACCTCCTTTGTTGTACCAGACGGGCAGTTCGAATTTAATAAGGTACCTTTTGGTCTCAGTACAAGCCCAAGCGTATTCTAAAGATATGTGTACAGCATTTTTAGGGAACTCATGCGAAAAGGCATCGTAATAATTTATTTGGACGATTTGATCGTTCCAGCTAAAGATGAGAAAGAAGGTTTGGAAAAACTAAAGAAGGTGTTTGAGGTCGCATCCAGATATGGGCTGGAGATCAAGTTTGAAAAATGCCAGTTTTTAAAACGAAAGGTGGAATTTTTGGGTCACGTTGTCGAAAATGGAACGGTGTGCCCTTCAGTTGCAAAAACGATAGCTATCAAGAGGTTTCTTGTACCAACGATTGTCAAACAAGTCCAAAGCTTTTTAGGACTCACTGGCTATTTTCGAAAATTTATTCCGTCATACTCTAAAATAGCGAAAACCTTTGAGTGATCTAATTAGAAACGACAATCGATTTGTCTTTGAACGACTTCAAATAGAAGCATTTGAAAAGCTCAAGCAATTATTGACTGAAAGTCCAGTATTAAGTATTTTCCAGCAGGGAAAAACAACCAAATTGCACACGGATGCAAGTCAACAAGGCTACGGAGCCGTCTTACTCCTAAGAGGCAGAAGATGGAAAATTGCATCCAGTTCAATACATGTCTAAGAAAACTACTCCGGCAGAGGAGAAGTATAGCAGCTATGAACTTTAAGTTCTTGCTGTTGTCAACGCTTTAAAGAAATTTCGTACCTACCTTATGGGAAATCATTTCAAAGTCATAACGGATTGCTCAGCGTTTCAAAGGACTATGGACAAAAAGGATTTGGTTACTCGTATAGCGCGATGGTCATTATTGCTGGAAGAGTTTGATTATGAAATTGTGCATCGTTCCGGCCAGAGAATGCAACATGTGGGGATGCCCTTAGTAGATATCCAGTCGCAATAATTACTAACGGTACTCTAACCGCAAGATTAAAAAGGGCACAACAAGAGGATGAATACACTCAGAGTCTAAGGTCACTGATTGAAACAAACAGCAATTCAGACTTTTTCAATAAAAACGAAATACTTTACAAATATGTTGAAGGTCGTGAATTGATAGTTGTACCAAGAGATATGCAAACTGAGATAATTAAGTTAGCACATGAGAAGGGACATTTCTCCGTTGCCAAGACAGAAGGAGTTGTGAAACAAGAATTTTTCATTCCCAATTTGAGCAAGCAGGTGCAAAATGTAATTGTTAACTGTGTGCCATGTATTTTGACCAACAAAAAGAGTGGAAAAAAGGATGGATTCCTCAACCCCATTCCTAAAGAGGATGTGCCATTAAGTACTTATCACGTCAATTTTATCGGACCTTTGCCTTTCTACTAACAAGAAATATGAGCATATTCTCACAATAGTGGATGCTTTTACAAAATTTACCTGGCTTTATCCCGTTAGATCTACTTCCGCAGAAGATGCTTTGGATAAATTAAAATTACAACAAAAGACTTTTGGTAATCACAAGAGAATAATAACAGACAGAGGTTCTGCTTTTACTTCTGGAGCTTTTGGAGATTATTGTACTATTGAAAACATTCAACATTTGCAAATCGCCACCGGAGTACCCAGAGGGAATGGCCAAGTCAAGAGAATACACCGAACTATTATTCACGTATTTGACCAAGCTGTCAATTGAGGAGTCTACCAAGTAGTTCAAGTTCGTAGACCAACTTCAAAGAATTTTAAATAGTACATTTAATCGTAGTACTAAGTGGTCTCCATTTGAATTATTAATTGGCGTCACCATGAGAAACAAGGAAGACCTTCGCCTGAGAGAGTTACTGATGGACGAAATGATGGAGGAATTTCAAGAACAGAGGAACCAATTACGACAAGATGCAAAAGAAAAATATCCAGAAGATACAGGCAGAGAATAAAAGAACCTATGACAGGAAGCGCAGGAAGGCCCCTAACTACCAGATGGGTGACTTGGTGGTCATTCAGAGAACACAATTTGGGACAGGTTTGAAATTAAGGCCTAAGTTTTTGGGACCATATAGAATAGTTAAAGTAAAACTAGAGATACATATGATTTAGAGAAAGTGGGTGATCATGAGGGACCTAAGATAACAAATTCATCTGCTGATTTAATGAAATTTTACTCACCATGATGATGTATTTTAATAAAAAGCGTTTTCTATTCTTTTAAAAGAACATAATGTGTATTAATGTGTTTTGCTTTCTTTGCTATTAATATTTCATTTTTGAGAGTTGTATCCTTATTTTCAAATTTGAATGTCTATATTGGAATTTTTATCTCCGATTAATATTAATTTTGCAGAGGCCTATATTTTATTGCATGGTACGTAAAATCACTGAGGTCAGTGATTCCCAGGATGGCCGAACTTGTAGGAAAGGAGTGCAAGTTTTCTTTTACTTTTTTTTGATTTTTATTGTAAGACATGGCACCACTAATCGAAACCACGTGAGTTTTAGCTGCGCGATACGATGAGATCATGTATTTATAAAAGGTGGCAGAAAGAAGAAACTGGGAGTTGCACCAAAGCTTGAACGAAAGGCAGGTCAGAGGAAATCGCTCTCTCCGTTGTTTGAGAAAGAGTACATGTTTTCGGAATTAGTATGGTGTTATCTCGAATAATTTAAACCCCTTGTAAATAGTTAATGTTTTAGTTGTGTAATTAATAAATTAAGTTATTTTAACTCTGCGTGCTTATTTTAACATTAAAATCGAACCTTCCCCTAGACGCCGTCCCACAT